>JAVFBX010200562.1:0-12651 GCA_034783855.1 Mopalia kennerleyi | reverse complement strand
CTGTTGCACCATTAAACTCGCTTAATGATTAGGCATGATTCGCACCTGCAACTGCCCGAAGTTTTTCCCTTTCAGACTCCCCAGCATTTCTCTGTCAGTGATTTATCTTCTCTCAAAATAATTTCTTTTCCGCCGCAATATATATCTATTTGACAACTTTCGTGTCTCTTACGTTAGTTGTAACTAGGAGCAGTAGGCGTCCACTCGGCAGATGTGTGCCTCTAGTCAGTCTCGCATCGGCTTGGTCAGTTTTGTGACTTTTGTCAGATGTGTGTCGATTGCATCACCTGCTCAGATGTGTCCCTATGTAGTGAGCTGTGTGAGTTAGAAAGGTTTCCACATCAACACTCTTCTATGTAATACTATAAAGGATACAATTAACCCGGACTGTACCCAGAGTAATCCGCGATCTAATTCGAATTTAATTAGACGGAGGAAACGTGCAAATGGCAGTTCATAGAGTTATTATTTTAATAAGAGATATGCATAGTAAATAAAACCCATATAGTTTAAATCACAAAAAGAGGAAAATACAAATACATTTATAAAACCTTAACATAGACTAAACATCATTAAACATAGTTATGAAACCAATATATATACAAACTATTCACAAACCAAATTACTCCATGTTTGTTTATTGGAGTCCATCCCCAATTGAGAACCCTTGTCTGAAAACCCGAACTCTCCGATAACTCGCAGCAGAATGTCCTTTTCTTGGATTACCAATACAAGTAATGTTACAGTAGCCTTCACTCACACAAAGTGCCACAGGTGCATGGAGTGGTCATTAAGTGACAGTTACCCAGTAATAAGACAAAGGACAGATTTGATTGCGTCTATAGAAAAGGGTTAGACGATTACTGACATGGTGACTGTTTTCCCCGACAAATCACAGTTTGATACAGTTACAGTTCAGTAAACAATTATTCATACTTTAATTGATCAAGAAAACTAGCACCTATAGACATGTGCCATGTTGATTTTACTCTAGAAAAATACATCTAAAAGATCTGCTGCATATAACATGTGTCTAAGTTGTAAGAGAGTTTGATAGATACGAGTGGTGCCTCGTCATATTGGGGGTTTAAATTCGGATATTAATCAAATGCATCCAGTAACGTGTTTATCAACCTCAATAACTTTGTGAATTATTGACGAGTTGTGGTGTCCAGTAAATTCCACAGGCTAATTTAAGTTGGTGCACTGCGACGGTCTCCAATATATAAACTATGGAAGAGGCTTATCAAATAACAGAAAAGTCACTTTCCAATTTCTGGAAATTGATCGGTCAATTGAATTGTCAGTTACGTGTCATATCTATTATTTGATATATACTTGAACTTGCTTCACCAGAAACCGATACAAATTAACGAATGGACATATCTTTATTGCCAGAAACAACTTTGAATAACACGTGTAAGAAAAGGCCGGCCATGAAGCATTTAATAAGATATAGTTATTTCAATGAGCTATCTATTTGCACTCTACACTATATTTATGGTAATTGTGTTAACAGAAAAGTTTCATTTGTGTGGCTATAGGATAACATGTGACCGGTCCAATTAATGAGTCCGATTTAGTTTATTTAACAACCTTTAATGCAGGCACTATGACTAAATCAATTAAACTTGTTCGGTTTAAGACAAGAGCGGTTGCATTATGTTCCAAACATATATGGTATAACCGGTTAGCCTGATTATTTACGCCAGCTGGGAGATAACGAGTTATTGAATAACAAGTTGTTGGGTAGCAATTGTCTGTCTAATTGTTATACGTACTGTTTGCCTATTAATTAGCGTCAGTGCAGTCTTTGTTCGTCTTCGGAAAACAGGAACTCCATATAATTCTAATTTGATCTTCACCGGCGATGGTAGGGTATCTGTGCATAATTGGGGACTGTCATCGTGGAGCTTAGAATAGCTGTTGTGGGGAAATAAGCCAATACTTTCAACAGCATTACCAAATTGTTTGTCAATGGACGATGTCAATACGCACCACTTTAACACAGATCATTCCAAACCTTAATAATTGTTAAGTTTTGTAGTTTTTAATTACTCAATTCAACAAATAAAAGATCGTTTCTCCATATCTGTCGACAACCTCCACCCCCACCACTTTACCACTACATCTTCGCGAACCAAGCTCACACAATAGTTGTATTGTGACTGGGTCATAAACATGGACATTCAGTCTTCTATCGCATGGCTTATTTGCCGTCTATACATGTAGATTGGTCTACCATATGGTAGATTGATGTTTTGATACGCTTTCAATTTAAGATTCTTTCCTCCTGGGTACAGCCTTTCCTGTTTTATTTTATCATAAAAATAAATATAATCGAAACCCAGCATAGACATAATTTATATCATATCAGCAATCTATATTGTGAAAATAAGTTGAATCAAAGAAGTAATATTTTAAGGTTGTTATGGAAATCAATCAATTAAATAACCTATGTAAGGCTGATTGACGTTATATCTGACGGACCGTAAAGAGGTCTAAAAATATACATACAATATGGTATATGACTTTCCTAGCTTACTTCTACATTCTGGGGAAACCGTAGGCGTGGAATTGACAGAACTTAACGCTGTCAATATGAATAAACTTAAAACTATTCCACAAATAACCAGGTCATAATTCAGAGTTTGTCTTGAAATACATACATATTTTATGATATTGACGGCGCCATTCCAATAAATGATATGCACAATTACTATAGGGTAGGTTTGTCTCATAATTGTGATTACAAAAACACAGGCATAATCTTATGCTATGCTAAGGATAGTAACGAGTTCAATCTATATGTTGGCTTAAAATTAAACTAGCTTTGGTGGAAGCCATGTCAGCCGCCTACCAGTCCACCACCTAGCTCAGATACAAATAAAATATCTCATCTTAAAGGTGAAGATGACTGTTTTTGACCGTAACTTGATGTTTAATGTTAAGAAGGCCGAATAAAAGCTTATTTCTTCGTTTACCAAACATATACATTATAACCTACCACAACTTAACTTATGCGATATCGAAATCGAGAGAGTAAACATATTTAAATTCTTAGGTATAATCTTCAACGATAGACTAAATTGGATCAATCATATTGACTATATTGCATCCAGAATCTCCAGAAACATCGGCATTCTTAATCACGTAAAGAATTCAATAAACAAGAAGATTCTACTTATGTATTAAAATACAACACACAAAATAATACGGGAGAGTTTTTCTCAAATATATGGTCTGTTTACTGAAATTGACATGTACATTATGGGAAATAGTAAAGTGCCTGCCTGCTGACCGCACTAAGTTGAGAAAAAATAGAGACAAGGCTTGTATAATGACAAGACTGATATAATGTTACTGTTAAAAAATAAGACTGTTAGTTACCAGCCTCAGCAGAAGGCGCCAAGTATGAAACTCACAGTACCGTAAATGGTACACAAAGTTGTAGTTGAATCGTAAATAATAGCAGCAGGCAGAAACCGTAAAGATTGCAAAGAAATGCCCTAGTAAATACAGTTATTATATATCAAAGTTCAATAAAGCGAAGTATAATAAAGCGAAGTAAAATAAAGCGAAGTACAATAAAGCAAAGTTCAATAAACCAGATTTGGGGATACTTAAGATTAATTCAATCCATTATTCTATTAAATGTGAGTATAAACAAATCGTGAACCGTTCGCAACAAATATGACCATACTGGACACCCATGAAATTCTGCCTGATTATTGATGACATAATGGGTAGTGAAAGTATCTTAAATTGTTTAATTCTGGTTACTTTTTAAATTAATTTCCTTTTAATGCGGTTCAATTTTCGTAATTAATTTTAAGAAAATTGCTATGAAGAATTAACTATGCAAAATAAATAATACAAAACTGAGATACTCTTTACTTGATTATTATGTCATTAAATATCGTGCCGAATTTCACGGGTGTAGCTCAAAGCGTTTTCGAGAAAACAGTATTGACTAAATATCGTACAAAACCCATCCAGCTGTACACTTGCAATTAAAGGAATCACATTTTCAAACGTAAAATAATATAACTTCTTATTAGGATTTTAAAAAAAATTTGTGCAAAAAATACAGTAAAAAAAGATGATGTTTTTATCTACAATTTTGACTTCGAAGGGGTTTGCCCATCTTGAACATCATACCATGGTGAACACATCGTGTCAGGAAATAATTGTAATTCCTTGTTGTAGAGTTTGTTACCATCTTTAGAATGCTCTGGTTGTACTAAGCTTAGAACTACTTTCATGTCCCAAGTCAGTCATTGAATAAATCAAACGCCGTCAAGAATGACAAATTTATTCCGACCATTCAACACTTTGTTGGATAAACATACCGACAAATAGAAATGTAGATTGTTTGTGCAATGCCTGTGTCCTTCACTATCGTTTATAGAACCACCTCTGTCTACATACTTACTTATGGTGTCGCTCCAGAAGATAATACGCAGGTGGTCTAAGTATTGTTGAGTTTTTCTGATATGGTTTCTGGTATAGCTTTTTCTAGATGGTAATCAGATAGAGGTCGCCAAACCTCTGTTTAACAAAGCATTACACTGGGGATTTATTCTATCAGAACACACCTGGACGCTTTGGTCGGCTCTCCCTCTCTAAATATCTTTTTATTCAATTCCGTGGATAACAGCGATTTACCTTTCCATTAAAGTACTTCTTTATAACATAACATTGACGTGTCAATGGACTCCCGCCATTCACCGAGTCCTGTCACATGCCTTTTAGAGTAGGCCTGGTATTAGAGAATGATCCCGTGTCCATGCTGCTCATCTGACATGATTTTAAGCCCCAATAGGTCTGATGAGAGCTAAACGGAAAGCTTCTTAATATCAAAGGCCGTCTAATGAATAGAGAACACGATATATGATCGGTTTTAACAAACAATGTGTTCCATGGAATAAGTATGACAAACCCGACGGTTCCCAAAACTAACCTTGTTGTCTTGGAAACGATAACCGTGCAGGGTCAACGAAAAATGGGTTTTCAATATAACACAAGAGTGCGAGAAGATGCGGATTTCGACTTGGTCCCAAAGGGCTGGCACGCCGTCATAAGAGAGAAATAACATTGCGTACGACGTAAAACCATAATCAAATCAACCAGCTAAATGTAGCTTGGTCTTTACTCGAATAATCGTCTACTGCTCATTCAATATAATCTAGAGATGGTACGCGTTTTCTTGAGGTCTTTTGAAACGTTAAGCCGAACTTCGACTGCTAGAAGACACAAAACACACATTGTTATTATAATCTAGTCATCACTTGCTTCAGGTTTTTACAAAAAGCTTCGAAAGTATTTTATGTTTACAAATCTAGCTCGGCACACCGAACAAACAAACTGAGTCGTCTGTATAGAACAGAATCTGTGTAGTCTTATGTAACTGAGGATACACGCATCTGTATAACGGAAATGTGTTTCATTAGGGAATTATGATGCTGATGTTTTGTAAATCTAACACTAGCTTATTGTATATCATGATTTAACTATACAGATTATATTTGATACGGACGCCTCACTTTGTTATGTAAAACTGCATATCGTGAAGTACACTTTTGGCAATTCGCCGTTCCTGTTCGGATATTATCTGACGTCATTTTGTACCCTATCAGATTCACAAACCAGTTCTCTTTCAGAGATTTATGTTTTCATCAGAAAACACTATGAAATATGATGAAATATTTTCTCAAGCTAACATCTTCCCAGTCGCAACACATATTGTTCTTTGGGGCAAGTTTCGTGTCCCCGCCGTCAAATTGCAGGATTTGTGCTTCTGGTCGATCTCTTATCTGATTGGCCAGTTGTGTGATATTGTGATCAGTGTCCATTTCCTCTCACATGTATCTATTTGCACAGTTGTGAGTCCCTTTGGCAGGCAAGAGTGAAGTCTTAGCAAATGCTTGCCAAACAGCATTTAGTAAAAATACACATAAAACTGTATGATACTGATGTGCCCCCTCCCCAATCTATAACGGCTTTGATCACTATAATGCGTCGATACCGGTTGAAGCAGAGAAACAATGAGAGCATAGTTTACCGTACATTGTTTTTTAAAATGTTTTTTGATTGGTAGATGAAGAAGTGTATAGCAGATAATTAGGAAAAAACACTAGGTCTGAGCCAATGTGACACGCCCTTACGCTTTGATCTATATCCGATGATCACACTCAGAATTGTCAAACATAGGCCACGTGTTGGATAAAGGAAAACCCGAACGGAAGTATATGTAATATTGGACGAATAGAACACTTAATTAGCGCATGTGATGAGGGAATCCGTGTCGGCTTTTGATACCGCTTGCGATGTTTACGATACAGCGGAAGCAAATGTTCAAGTTAACATTTTATTCCGTCAAAGAAGATTGATCATGTCTTAAATCTAAGTTTTATTCATAGCTTGTAGGACAGAGACCATAGCATGAAAACCAGATAAAACCATTTTTTGCATCTATTTATTCTCATTGCCTAATTATTAAATAGGATTTTGGAAATACCTACCAACATGTTGTAGCCTATACCAAATGAAAAGATAATATTATGTAAATGAACTGTAACAAGTCCCCGAATCTGACAATGCCTTGTTTTACGTTGTAAGAGATTCAAATGATACGAATTTCTTTTTTCACAACTGGTGATGTTATTACAGAATAACCCTGTTCTTAACATCCACTACACTTACACAAACTGACGACAGGTGGCGGAAGGCTACCGATTGGCCAAGGGGACTGACATATACAGATATCTTATAAAAGTATCTTGTTATAAAAGCAGTGACCGTTACCAATAGCGGTAAAACAATAATTAATGACCATAACCCCTTTAGAATATGTGTTTGTGAGAAATATGTTGTCATGTATACGTAATGGGAACACACTTTTATTTAACACAGCCATACACTATCTTAGTGAGATCAATCTATCAGTAGACTTTGGAATTTCGCTGGCTTTCTCTTTCAAAATATGATTTGCTTTCCATTACAGTACATCTTTATACTATCACCCCAGTCAGTACAACGAACTCCCGCCATTCACCGAATCCTGCCACATGTCTTTTAGAGTAGGCCTGGTATTACAGTTCGATCCCGTTTCCATGCTGCTCATCTGACATGATTTTAAGCCCCAATAGGTCTGCTGAGGGCCCAAACGGAAAGCTTCTTAAAATCAAAGGCCGTCTAATAAATAGAGAACACGATATGTGATCGGATTCAGCTAACAATGTGTTCCATGGAATAAGTATACGGCAGGAGTGATGACAAGTATCAGTCCACCGGATTCCAAAATACTGCAACTCTGGTTGTCTTGGCAACCACAACTATGCAGAGTCATCGCAAATTTGTGAGGAGATGAGCTTTCCAACCTGTTTATAAACTGTTTATAAACTGTGTTCAAACTGTTTTCAACCTGTGTTCAAACTGTGATCAAACTGCAGATCCCAAGCCCTCATTTGAACTTTACTCAAATGTTATGGGATTTATTTATGGGATTAGAGGACTTGACTGGGTTAAATTTCACCACGGTACAAGCTGGGTCGACCCCAGAGTGTTTGCCCTTTTTCTTTTCTATAAACATATACGATCTCTATGTCACAGCGTTCCCGTGGTTCTTGCCACACGTTGTTGTTGTACATCTATTGTAATCTGGAGTTCAAATGCTTTTGCTTGATCACTATATTGATACTTCCAGACGACCTCGGATAACTGTAACTCATACAGAGACACATAACACACATTTCTATAGTAACTATGTCCTCATATTCCCGTGTTAGGTCAAGGAACCGAAGCACGTGTAATATTAAACAAATAAGGCCATTTAATACCTAACATATGTAACGAGGAAATCATTGGCGGTTTGCAATATCGTCTGTGAAGTTTTAAGTACAGTGGAAGGAACTGTTCGAGGTTAACTTGATATCTGACAAAGAAGATTAATATCTCATGTATTGAAGCTCTAAGACATGAAACTAAAATCAGACAGCTTGTCTCCTATTGATTTAAAATATCAGGTCAGAAGTACGCAAGAGAAGCCGCACGTAGATTTGATCTTCCTAATTCTGATAAATGAACCTTTCTCTCCCTATTTCACCAGCCATGCTGTCATTAAATAATCGCTCTGTTCTTAACACACCTACACACATGAATATCCAGTAATCCTCCTAATAACCCTTACTTCTCTTGAGATGCAGAGTTTTATAATTATTATCTTATACATTCAAATTGTGAAAGACAAACTCAGTGTCATGTTGTGGCGCGAATGAGGTGATGAATATCTTGCATGCTCCAGTAAACTAATACCGTACCATATACATACACATACACACAGGCAACAAGTCATATACGGTGGATTGCTGACGATAGGCTAGGTCAATGAGTCTAAAATCCATCTACAATTAAATATTTATTTTAATGACCTATCCGTTTTCGTTTGGCGCAGTATTGATTAAAATATTTAAAGCAAAGTTCCCATTATGTGGCTATGAGATTAAATGGCTTCGTTTCTATCCGATTTGAATATCTATGGTGTTGTATGTGGAATAATTGCTTTGGTAGTTCAACGTTTTGCCGAGATTATAAAAAGCCTGAGTCTAGTCAACTTGATACCTCATGTTGAAGCGGTCGGACTTCTTAGACAAATCAATAGATATATTTCATGAAGGCCGTTCTGTCCTCGGCTGAATCCTGATCACAGTAAGAATCAGGATAAAATTGTTCTTATTGAGATAATATAATTGCTTTAGCGGGTGTTGAGGTGTAAACCGGTGGCCCACAAAAGACATGGGTGGGTTTTTCATCTTTCTTGTTCCATCATTTAATTTAATTGATTGACGGTTTTTATTTTTCTATTTTAGCCTAGCTTTGGACACTCTCCACACGGATGGAAAGTATTTATCACTTGAGTTACAAGTAGGTTTTCTACTCTCCACACGGATGGAAAGTATTAATCACTTGAGTTACAAGTACGTTTTCACTGGAAAGGAAATTGATTTCCAGTTGGATGCAAAATAATTATTACACGTTTGCAAAATGACATTTATTTAGAAAAATAATCCTAACTTAAGATTAAGGCGTGTTATGATTGACCCACAAATCCTCATCCACCACATCGTGCTAGAGAGGGGGATTCTGTATTGTTTTTGTACTCGGATGAGTTGGTGATTGTTTACACCGTTTTAACATCACACATCTGGAGCACAACTCCGGGTAGATTAGTTATAAAACAGGTTCTGGCTAGTGCGCAAATGTTCGGCAAATGCCTCTCCTTTTCTCATCATTTAGACTGGTACGGAATGAAAAAGAACTGAAATCATTTTCACTGGCATATCTGAAATGTCTTATTGGCCAAATGGGAACGTCACACAGATATTTTCGACAAAAAATAAGTTATCGATCAATCCATTATTAATACCGCTCACAACAGAAGACAAGGCGGTTTAATGAGGCTGTTATCACAATACCGCCAATATTTCCACTTCAGATCTGATAATTATTATGTCACAAAATAAGTAAGCCTATAACACGGTTCTCGCTGATTGGTCAAATCAAAGGTCAAACGGCCTACTGCTACGCAAAATAAGCATGCGACCTTTGTCAAGGAATATTTGCGATTCTCATAATAGAAAAAAAGGAAGGATATTATTTTCATTCATGGGCTCGTGCTGGATAACCTCAATTCATCGGTGTATCAATAACACACGTAGCGTTACCACTGACGAGACACACTCTTCAATAGTTGTCCTCGAATAATATAGATTGATCGGAGTATAGTATAACACATGTAACAGATTTGGTTTAGTTAACACACATTCATCGCAATCAGTATCCCAAAAATAACTGGACTTAAACAAACTTTTTGTTGAATTGTTTGTGTGGTTGGCTGTCGACAATAATCCGATACCCTCACATCCCCACCCTTTGCTTGTCTCCAGCCAAGCTTATAGAATATTTTATCGCCTTGGCATTTAAGACACACACTTATCTGGTCAAATGGCGACTGTACGCGTGTATACGTGTAAACATATCATATGTTTGGATAGTAGTTTTGGAGTTCTTCAAGTTTACATTCTTTCATCTTCAGTATGATCTATTATACATTCTGTCTCACTATATTCTCAACTGCACTATTATCGAAATTATTAATATCATATCATTAATCTAAGAAGCGGTATTATGAAAATACGTTGGATGAAAGTAACAGTACTTTAACGCTGACACCTGAATCAATTAAATAGGTCAATAATCTAAGAACATTGAGTAGATTTGACCAGTGATCATACATGTATATACGCATTATATATCGTGATAACACCATTTGGGAATAGAGTCTACTGTTAACATATGCCTTAAAGTCTGTGTGCTAAAATTGATCATTCAATTTCCACTTTTCTAAGTTACTTTAGCCCTCTCCCTAGACCTCTAAAGGGTACCCATAACAACTCGAGATTAAGATCTATTCAGTACTCTTCTACTGTAGAACATCAGTTGTCTTATCGAAATTGATTAATTTCTAATTCTTCGAAATATTAATTCCAATAGATTTATTCTCAATCCAAACCGAATATCAGGTTTAACAAATACTCTCTATTTGCCATAAGGTTCTCCCGAGAAGTCTGTAGGTTAGCCATGGTAACGCAAAATAAAGATCTATTTAGAAACTTGTCTCTGAGAGTTCAGTTGTAACAGGAGATAATTGTCTCTGAGAGTTCAGTTGTAACAGGAGATAATTGTCTCTGAGAGTTCAGTTGTAACAGGAGATAATTGTCTATGAGAGTTCAGTTGTAACAGGAGATAATTGTCTCAGAGAGTTCAGTCGTAATAGGAGATAATTGTCTCTGAGAGTTCAGTTGTAACAGGAGATAATTAATTTAGAAACTTGTTCCTGAGAGTTCAGTTGTAACATGAGATAATTGTCTCGAGAGTTCAGTTGTAACATTTTAATTTTGCATTAATCGACATCCCTGTACCAGTTTGGTTTGTTTTTAGAAACATATAAGAGTCCATGTTTCATTGATAATTAAGACCAAATATTAGTATGAACACTTATATATTTCTAAAGAAATAAACCACACCGGTCACACATTTAAGCAATGTTCAGAAGCGCATTGACAACCGCATAAATACAAGTAGAAGGTGCACTTCTTTAAAACTAAATCCGGCCCTATGTTTGGAACGCGAAGTAGATAAAGTCTCAGGCATGTTCGTTAGCATCTTCTCTAGCCAAGGGTTTTATATCCGAGCAACTCTGCATTACAACCCTTGGCAGATAATTGATGTACAAAGAGTGTTTCAGCTACGCCACCTGGCGGATAAAATGATCAAGGTTATAGTTAACTCAACTAGTTTACAGTTACATTCAACCAGCGTAGATAACCTATGCTGAATGTCGTACTCCAGTTTTGACAGTTTGTTTAACTTTGTATAACAGTGTTGGCATATATACAGTATACATATATTTGGTGTCTGTAGCGGTAGGTACATATCGAATAATTTCACTGAGTTGGTTGAATACCCCAAACAAGTTCGAGATATCCGATTGGATGCGTAGAAGTTCCCACGCATCCAATCAATCGCTTGGAAGCCGAGTCCCATTATATACCTGAGTTATCCGCCAAGGGTTGCAATGCAGAGTTGCTCGGATATAAAACTCTTGGCTAGAGAAGATATCATTCTACAAGCCAAAACAGTAAAACTCACTGAACGTCATAACAAAGCTGTACTGACAAATTAACAACATAACCCCGGTACCTTAATTCACTTAAGTTCCCTAGGTTCCTATTCGCAACACCGAGCCATTATTTGATATAACCAGGCATCTGAAAATGATCGACAAAAGCTGGAAATAAGAGATTCGTAACAGGATATTTAAAAGCAATAAACGAATTTTACTGTATACTTACCGACATGGTCAAGCGCTGTTTAACCTCTTGATGCCAAGACAGATTTGTTCAGATTAACATTTCCCAGTTACAAATTTCAAAAGCCGCATTCGAAATCAAAGTTCAGAAAAGTTTGGACTGTACATCCGCTCACTCGGTAAGACGGGAGCATCAAATAGTTTGACTTATTTGTATTGTACTCTGCGGGCGACCCAAGGAAGTAACAGTGTTGAGGGTTAATGTCCTACAATTCTCATTTCCCCCAGCATTTATATAAGCTGGTGATCTATCGGAATCTTCCTGTAACAAGTGTAGGATCGCGATGACACACAGCATACACCCGCCTATTGATACTGCTTCATGTAGCGAATATATCGGTGTACAGATTTCCCTGATTCAATTAAAACTCCACGAAGCCAATCAGCCGATGAACAGAGGACAAACAATAAGCCAGAGAAAGCTAATTACGGAGATCCCAGGAGAATTTGATTGACATGACTCTATTATACAACTCTGTGGAGGTGAACACCTTTGATAGTTGTAGAGGGAAGCCCAGACCACACGGCTATCGACTCACTGATATATTCCCGACATGAACCCAGTGGATTGATGTGTTCCGCTAACAATTACTCGTTGGATGAAGCAATGGAAATACTGGGAGCCAATTTTAGGTTAAATGTTCTACATAACGCCTTGGCTCCAAATGGATTTTGACATTTTCACTGTCGGGTGCTACATGGTAAACCAATATTAACAA
>JAVFBX010200551.1:0-12651 GCA_034783855.1 Mopalia kennerleyi | reverse complement strand
TTTCCGGCACTGGTAGCTTGTTAATAGATTTAGATATGGAACGTCCTTCACATGACATGCTCACACACGACCGAACAATTCTTCGACAATAATATCCCAAACTGAAGACAGATGTTTGAAGCGAATTTATTTTCTCCCAAGATTTGACGGAAAGTTTTTGTGACTGCTTAATGTCCTGTAGCAGCAGGGTTATTAGTGTGGAATCTGGATGTACCAAACTGCTGAGAATCTTTGAGCTGTTTGGAACCTGGGAAAACAAAAATGAAATTTTAATATCAAAATCATTAAAAATTGAAGACGAGTTTAATTAGCTTAACATATGCTTTCACAGGGTCCACCATTAATCTACATGATAACCATGGTAACCACAGACATGGCACACTATGGTTTCTAAGTCATGCAAAAGCTGAAAAATTAAAAAATGGTGAATCCATAATAGCAAGAGGCACAACTACAATCCATTGTGAATTTTCCTTCTAAATTTGATAATCATATAGGCCTAAAAGTTTTTGAGTTTTGAACCGTAGACAGATTGGGGCGGGAAGGCCAGACGAAAAAATAAAACAACAAGAGCCTAAAAGATTTGATATGGGGCTATTGCCTATGTGTCAAACCATTTTTTGGGGGTAAATACGCTGTTTGTTTCGAGTAACAGTTGAATTTCTTTGTTCTAAATTCTCTCTTCATGCATCTTCCCTAGGAAAGTCTGATGTCTCCACGAAGTTCTGTCATAAGCCTTGCCACAATTACCCCTTTTCGGCGGTCAGACTAGTATCAAACGAATTGAAAAAACGAAGAGACGAATCAAATACATCTGCCATTTTTCAAACAGTGTATTGTCTCTTCCAGAATATCATGTAAAGATTGGAGTAGCGCTTATGTAAAGTAATTTTTGACAACTTCATAATAGGGGCTAAAGCAATAGCCCCATAAAAATTGAATCCACAATAGGGAGAGGCACAACTACAGCATCCTGTGACTCATTTCATTACGTCCTGTATTGTCTTTGTTTGTTGCAAGTGGCGCGGGGGGGTGGTTTCGTTCACCCATTATACAGGCACGCCGTCATGTGAGTGAAATAACCTTAAATACGGCTTTAAATCTCAATTAAACACAACTACAGTTGATGGTGAATGTGCTTATCAAGTTCAAAAAAGATAGGCCTTATAATTTTTTTTTAGTTCTGATCCGGAAACCGATTGGGGCAGGCCAGGCATACAGATGGACTTACAAACGTAAAAAATAAACAAGGGGTTCATAAAACCCTGTCAGCTTGCTGAGTTAGGCATTCAGTTTAAAACAGCTGTTACATTGGTTGTGTGGTGGTTGACAGATGTTTAACTGATAGATGTTTAACTGATAAGACGGCAGTGTCCGTCAATGATGAATACCCAAACTAACACTAACATTAAATGTGAATTATTTTATGCATTAAAGAGGCACTAGTTCCTAAAATACGGACTTTTGTTGTAATTACAGAATCGAATGATGAGTTATACTTGTTTTCCTGAAGAAGCCAAAGTTAGAAGCTTTTCGTTAATCCCACCCCCAACTTTGTAGGCTAAGTGGTATTTTTTGGCTAACTAAAAGTATAAAATTTAAATATTCTTCCAGAAAATTTAATTTAAGGGGCGGCATGGTCGCTGCAGTCGTAATCGTTTGTATGTAATTCTAACCGTCCACGGGTTACGTGCCGTGCGCAAATATACATAACAAGAAAGATGGCGGATCTTTCCGGTTGAATATTCATGAAGCAAAATGGCACGCTTTCTTCGGTTTGAATTCGAATTTTGACCAGATTTCTCTTGGCTCGTACAAGATAAGTACGCATTAAATAATTTTCGTTTTTGCGGCATTATTTTAATTTATGAACAAACTTTGATAGCGCTTAAAATCGTAGCAATCTGAATTTATTGATAAAAGCTAATTTTGGGCGCTAGTGCCTCTTTAAACTTACAGACATAATATTCAGACCAGCATAGAGTATCAATTTAAACAGTCCGCATGGCGTCTTGCTAACCTGGTAAGCCGGTAGGGTAGCTTGCCTGTTGTTTCGTAATAGCGAAGAATTTTTCGATATCAGTTATCTCTTCCCCTCTTGTAATAGTAGCTATTATGGTTATGGACAGTCCTCTAAACCTCACGAGGTTTTGGTTTCTGTGGTATATTTACTACATTCGGCCGTAAGAGACGCATGATTAGGCGTGTTCATGACTGTGGCATTAACGGATGCTGTATATAGATGTCAAGGCCGTAACGCAATGCATGCTACAAGATACATACATTGCGTTGGAAGCCCACTCAATATTATTAGCCTGCGTATATTCATATATCAAAGTGAAAAAGTCTCATAATTTGGTCTAAATTGTCTGTTTAAACTGAGCTTCAAACAATTATATAGCCTGTTTAAATTCACTACCTGGTGTAAAAAGAGCAAAAATCATGATGTGGGTATTCATCATTTATTTTTTAAGAAAATTACAGATTTCGAAACAGTTCAAAGAAGTGCAGGGGCTGCATTATTTTGTAACTATTAACATCCAACTTTTCAACACAGACTGCAACTGTGGGATAAATCCGCACCAATACGGCCTTGACAGGAAGTCAAGTGACGGGGCTATATTCTACTCGAGAGAAAATCGAGTGGCACTTAAATGTATAAATTAAGTCGGATTTTTTTATTTATTAAAGAACAATTAAATTTGTTAATAGTTTTAAAAAACACTTTTATGGCTCTAAAGCTTTAAGGCATCATTACATAGACCCTGTGTATTTATAATCCCCAGGATGACGTCCATACATTTTACCGTATAATCTACCGAATTCAGTACATCGAATGGTAACTAAGCCGACCTTTACCATGGCAGTAAGACGGCTTCCGGTTTTAATCAAATGAACCGACTACACCCTTAACCATGGAGCAATGTCTGCGACGCTTTCAATCAAATGGGCCTGCATGTGAGCCACGCCCAAGGGCTTCGTGTCCGTGGATCTCTTCATTTTCCCAAATACAAATTCAATTTATCCAGCTTTTTTAAGTTGACTACCCTTGGCTTTCCCTTGGCGACAGCGACTATAGATTTTTGAAATGTGGGTGTTTGGCCAATACGGCCATTCTCCTTGTATATCATGTCTACGAGAGTAATGTATACAAAATACGCTATTAGAACCCTTTGTTCAACAGGAAACAGCCGCCGAGAGAAAATTTTAAAACTACAATTTCATTCAGTGTCGTCATGAGTTGGTACATGGTCGACAAACAACATTGCAGAACCTATCTTGATTTGATTTTCCGTTAATTATTTCTCTTCAGTCCTTATAATTGTCAACTACATGCATGTCTTATTTCAAGCGTCAAATATGGCGCGAGAGGATTCAAGATGGCGACCCATTGATGACAAGAAGGGGAGGTAATCGTAAATTGCCCATTTGGTGGAAACTTTATTCCGTAATCCTCAAATAATCAAAGAAACAACTGGACTTACCTGCACACCGAGTGCTCTTATCTCTAACTAGTGATCGTAAAACCTCCCGCTCTGAATTAGCATCTGTTAAAAACTGGCTACGCACGGCACTCATACACAAGTAGACCGTTAAACACAGTAGAAAAACCTTCATAGTTGCACCTGTGAAACAAAATGATTGTTACTTTTCTATATAGTGTAGCCATTAAGTACTATCTAACGTTGCAACTTCAGCACCATGAAGTCATGTGACGGAGCCTTCCGCTTCTCCGAAGTTAAGTAAAAATCCAACTGCTTAAAGATGTCTAATGTCGGTAAAAATATAATGCTACATGACATCAGCTGTTTTGTTTTATTCTACAGCTCCCAATTTGCCACAACATAACCGCATAGTTTACGGCTAACTACCGTTTATCAGTGCATAACATGGTGCTGTTTTATGACCAGGCCGAATTGACCCTAAATCATAGAGGTAAGACGGCGACACTTTAAATAACACTGGCCCAAGCGGATATATGTGATTTATCGCCTAAAACAGTGATATGGCGGTAAGAAGGGCCACGGTTTGAAAAGATTATTCTAAAGGTTATAGAACGACGAGTTACGTTCTGTCTCCTCTGTTCTGTTCAACAGAGGAGACTAACCGTGCTGCATACAATATTCACAATATCCACACAGTTTGTCCCCAAATGGTGAATTATTTTGAATTGTCCCCACTTTGTCGGAACCAGCAAGTCATGAAAACCAGCAAACCGGAATATAGGACATAAACATATAGTGTGCGCACTATATTCGAGCACTTAATGGCCGTTAAGTATCCACATATAAATTGTTAATAATTTAACAAGCTACAAATAAGCATATTTTCGTCTACTGTACCTTACATCCAAGTTTTACAAGTTTAAATCCTAATGGAATAAATTTGATAATGGGTTTACCTTTCCTGATACCTTCCTAGCACTTAAAGAAATTAGAAGACCTTCTCCTGCTGGGATAGAACCGCACTATGGTAACTCCAAGACGCGATTCTCCTTTATAACGCGTGTTGGCATGGGCGTACTCCCACAATTTTTTTTATTATTATTGTAATGTCCCTATTCACAAGCTTCCACGCACCGACAGTTCCGAAAAGATATTTAATATAAACCACTAGTGACCCCCAATTCTTTATTCAACCCGCACAAATTTATTTTTACCATGTATGGAAACGCCTTATTCGCCTCAAATTCTGCGGAGTCGTTTTTATCGGCAGACAGTGAACCTTATTCTACCCGTTTTTAAATACTTTAAGTTTTGTATTCTATATTTAAACCTCGGCTCTGTAGCTGCCCCCACTTCATTCTTGACATACCGGTTGGCTATTAAATAAGTAGAAGCCATACTAACTCGATTTGGCGGTCGTTATCGCACAGTTTTTAAACTCAAACGACTTTTTAAACTATTTAAAACATTCGGTTAAATCTGCCCCGGGCGATCTGTTTTATTAATTACAAAACGTCCAGAATTTAAAGATCTTTCAGAATTACAAGATCGCATTCTTAAGGAAAATAAGTTTCTCCACTGGCACAATTTAATCCATTCCGGACAGACGGGAACTTTTCCTCTTATTCGGTTGTAGTGGGATGCGGAGGTTAGCTGGAGGTCAACCTTGCCTGATGGTTCTCGAGCTTCATCGAAAGAGCAGCAAGGAGAAAATCAATTGTCTTGTACTGTAACTTTATAAACCTTTTTTTTTCTTTTTTTTTTTGCATCATTTGATAATCCTGTGGTTACCTCGAACCTTGGAATCAATCTGTTCTCATCGTAATTATACCTTCCTCCGGAAGTGTGGTCGCCTCTATTATATTATGTAGACATGTCAGTTGTTGTTGTTGTTGTTGTTGTTGTTGTTGTTGTTGTTGTTGTTGTTGTTGTTGATGTATTGTTTCCCCAGAAAGGAGGGCTGGGGTCAAAATCATCATACAGTTAAGGTCATTGATTCCAAATTAAACAGCCACCAACAAAGAACGAAGTAATAGCGATTCAACCCGTCATTACAGAAGAGACAAAGTCTAGGGAAAAAGGTAGAACGGTCGGATTTTTATTGTATCATTTCTGAGCATTGCCTGTCGTCGGCCTCGTGTTGGGATGGGTTTTTCCAGCCGCTGAGCCCAAAAGCGTCGTCGTGGTTATGTGCTTGACGACAAATTCCTGTTGTCGTCACGTGAGAGCTAAGGGGCAACATGAAGCACATTTGTTTGGGACATCTTTGAATTGCGTCTCGCCTTGTATGTAACGTCGAGTTTGGTTTCCATCGTACATTGCATTGGACCACCCAACCTTCATATGAATACATTGACCCTAAATACGGCGTAGAACGCAAATCAAACAAAGAATCAGATAACCAAAACTGTAGCACAAAACTCAAGACAAAAAAAGGAAGGTTATATACAGTAATTGGTAGCCAATCTTTGTTTTGAACAATTTAAGTATTAATACATTTTATTTGTTTCTTTGTCAAAAAGTACACTTTCTACTAACTAGGCTACTTCAAATATAAATCATCATGAGCATGTAAACGAATGTTAGTCACGACATCATCCCAAATCGAGATGAAGTCATGACTACCCAATTGAGCATGTTAACGAATGTAAGTCATGACGTCATCCCTTATTGGGCTGGCAGTTTACATCATAATGAACATGTGTACGACCGTTAGTCATGCTGTCATCCCAAATTGAGATCAAATCATGACTACCCAATGACTGTCGTTTATTCAACCATGAACAGATGGCAGAGCTAACATTAACAATTTTAGATGACTGCCAAAATCCAGGTCACCATAAACTGGTGGTCGAATAACAAGGCATGCAGTGCCGCGTCTCAACAACAGCATAAAAATACACTATACACATGAGATCTAGACTATATTGCTGCTTTAATGATTTTAATATATATGGTTCAACAAGATTTTTTATTTAATTTGATTTTTTTGTCAACTATATTACATATTTGCAAGGATATTTGCTTTCATGCACAATAACGTTATTTGGTGCAGATTGCCATATCATTATCATGAAATAACTTTTTAATAATAAACCAAAATGGCGGATTTGTGTGTCTATTTCGATCTGTGAAATTCAAAAGCAAATTACTGAATGGCAAGGTTGTATATAACTGTGGGACCGTCTAGAATTTGATCGCGCGATTTTACATACCTATCTTATTCTCATTATAATATCTATGCTTTTTAAAAATCCGCATATAGGTAGGCCCTATGCACACTGCGTGGCGTGTTCCCGATTTTCAAAGACTCAGGCTTTATTGCCCGTCATTGAGGCGTATCGAACTTCAAGTATTCATGAAATCACATATATGAACTAAAACCTGTTCCAGAGAATGGCATTCCTGGTTCTAAGAGATCTTTATTTTCACAATGAGTTTCCCATTGACGCATAGAAATTGAACTCTGCATGTGTTGGAAATAACCCTTTATAACATGAAATATAGCCTCTCAACCTCGCCCAGATCCGAACTGTCTTACTATCCACGCTACAAAAAGTCTTAGCTGCACCTCGCTGTTTTTTTTTTTTACTTATTTCTTTATGGAATTTATAAGTTGCTTGACCTAACCCGTTCCTTTACTAGCTTAGTCCACATGCCCTAGTTTACCGGAACATACAAGTTTCTTTTATCCGTCTCGGAATATATACTGTATCTAACAATGTTTGACCGCTTTGGAGTACTTTCAGAAAGCTTGTTGTTACCGGTGGGATGGACAAAGCTTCCTGTTGCCCTGGTGCTATCAGATCTTAGGGATAAGACAAACGTGACCAGTTTGTGATGTCTACGTATTGCGTATCGCGTATTGTCCGGGCATGTCTGTGTTTGTTGCCAGTGGTGACGAGTGCTGCTATCGGACTGCATGCCACCATATGGTTCAAATAACCCATAGTATGATCTATACCCACAATCATCGTCAGTCGAACCGACCGAAACCCACATGGCAATTAGACACTATCGAATACCAACTAGTGTCAACATGCCCCACTGTCCATAAAGTCAACATTGTCTATACACCGTCAATATTACCTTTTGTCTCAACTTTGAGTATTATTTTTCGTCTAACTGCCGATACTACCTTTTGTCTCAACTTTGACCATTATTTTTTGTCTAAACTGTTAAGATTAACTGCTGTCTAACGGTCAACATTACCTATTGTCTAAATTGTCAAGATTATATGTTGTCTAAATTGTCCAAATTACCTGTTGAGAACTTATTCTGATGAATGTACAATGATTTGAGAACTTATTCTAATCAATGTGCAATGACTTGAGAACTTATTCTAATGAATCTACAATGACTTGAGAACTTATTCTGATAAATGTACAATGACTTGAGAACTTATTCTGATGAATGTACAATGATTTGAGAACTTATTCTAATGAATCTACAATGATTTGAGAACTTATTCTGATGAATGTACAATGATTTGAGAACTTATTCTAATCAATGTGCAATGACTTAAGAACTTATTCTGATGAATGTACAATGATTTGAGAACTTATTCTAATCAATGTACAATGATTGAGAACTTATTCTAATGAATGTACAATGATTTGAGAACTTATTCTGATGAATGTGTAATGATTTGAGAACTTATTCTAATCAATGTGCAATGAATTGAGAACTTATTCTAATGAATCTACAATTCATTGAGAACTTATTCTGATCAATGTGCAATGACTTGAGAACTTATTCTGATGAATCTACAATGCATAGAGAACTTATTCTGATGAATTTACAATGACTTGAGAACTTATTCTGATGAATGTGCAATGACTTGAGAACTTATTCTAATGAATCTACAATGACTGAACTTATTCTAATCAATGTGCAATGACTTGAGAACTTATTATGATGAATGTACAATGACTGGAGAACTGATTCTGATGAATGTACAATGACTTGAGAACTTATTCTGATGAATCTACAATGACTTGAGAACTTACTCGGATGAATATACATTGATTTGAGTGATTTAAAAAATGCGGTCTCGTGTTGGGATGCGAACTTTGGCCGAATTTATCTTGACTCGTACAAGCTATGGTCACATTAAATATTTTTCATTTCTACGATGTAGAATGAAGTATGTAGTGATGAACAATTTTAATACAATTTTATCGTCGACTTTGTTGGTTTTGTGGGAGCATGACTCTTAAAGTGCTCATTTGTTGATCGAACTTGAATGTCCCAAGTACCATATTTCCTATGCAGTTTTCGAAACACGGTTTTATTATTAAGTAAACCTTGAATTTCTAGTCTAATCCTGCGAGTTAAGGCATTATGATTATGGACTCAAATCAAAAATAATATTCTTTGTGAATCTATGAACCTTTTCTTATCGGCCAGCTCAATTGTTTGTTAATTTTAGCACTGTTTAAATTGTGAAGTAGGTGTCGTTCGCTGATGGTGACATATGGCATCACCTTCTCCTACTATTGTATGTAATAAGTGTGCTGTGTTAATATAGGCAGCGAATCTGTTCACCAATACGTTTTTCATTTTTTGTGAAATAAAAATACTGTTTAAACCAACATCAATTATAATCATATGTCGTATTTTTGAGCTGAGTTTAAAGGCAACTGAATTTTGTTTGTGTATTCATCTCTCTGGCTTAGGGCAAACTTCTTCAATTGACCATATATGGCGCTGGAAGAAAAGTAACCTTTCATAAAGCAAACGCTAATGATGCAAACATATAATGCTGTGGATGCATTAGTTTTGGCGATTTCATATTGGAATATGCTGTTGTCATGAAATCGAAATTCCCTTGATCCCGCGTATAACAACCAATAACTAACAACTGTTGACGGAAATAGACTCAAACAGGCAAAATAGAAACAAGAAAATCGACAGCAGTGTAAGATATTATATTTTTTTTTAAATAAAGACTGCTTAGATTAAGAACTTAAGTATGCTAGTGAATCATGCGTAAGACGTATTTTTGAAAGACGCTACGAACGCGCCCATGCGTTATTGCTTAATAAGTAGTGTTAATTCGCAAGTCTCATCTGGGCCTCGAGGTAGATAAACAGTAGTAATCATTTTGAATAAATGAACCACCTTGGTGGGGGGACGCTACTTAACTTCTTCGTAACTTGGCTTCTTTGCAACTTTGCACTTAGCATATCAACCACTCTTCTCTACAACTTAGCTGCTTCCCTTTTTTGCATCGCAACTTAGCTCCTCTGCATCGCAAACGGATTGTTATCTTTATACTCTGCCTTTTTTTAGCCTGAGTTACACCGTGTAACTACATCATACCCCTGAGAACGAAAATGGGAAGTGAACTTATGAATGGCCTATTAAAGGAGAGTTAGTAGTCCGACACGCTAAACACTAAGCCACCGCCGGGGGCTCTTTGAATAAAAGATGCTGGGACCTTTCTCAGTATTATCAGAAACGTTGTTTGCCACATAACGACGTTATAATAACGTTGTATCGAGTGGTACAAACTTACAACCAAACTTCAAAGTAGATTTACGTTGTAGTATCCTTGTTATTTGTATTTGTTGGGGACAAGATATGATACTCTTTAAACGTTATTTAGTAGTATTCACAAAACTCATATAATATCATATCTGATATTGATCGCTGTCGTTACAATAAGCCTTGGTGTTCTATATAAGCCTCTGGTGGATGGGTCGGTTTTACTAGACACGCCCTAACTCCGCCAACAAATAAATTTTCCTTTCGTTGGACGTTCTAGGACGACATACAAACCACTCTTCCGAATACATATAACCTGTTTCAAAGCCTTTGTTGAAATATAATTTAAGGGTAGGTGTCGCTGGGTTTCCAGGTCCTTCTTGTATAATTTTGCACCGCGGAACGTAAATGTCATGCACTCTAAACAACTACAGTTGCGCGTAAACCAGATCCATCTCGCGTTAGCTTCGATTCACCGTAAGCCCATTAAGGTGCGCCATTAGCTTTATTATCACTTTTTCTCAATCTTCTGCGCAGGAGGTACGTGTCGTTTCGTTTCCGGGCTCTCAGCATACCCCTCTGCGATTGGTTCGACGTCAAAATCTTGACGAAACCATTTCAAAACGTTTTAATCCATTATTGAGTTATTATTTAACGAACAAACGGATGACCACATCTAAATATTTACCAGTAATTGTAATTCTTGACAAAATATATTTTTTTTAGGGCAAGAATCAAAGGGATTATGTTTGTGACATTTTACATAGATATTTTCTCTACGCAACTTCAAACGTCATCACACCCTCAAAGTTCCCTTTGCGTTGATTACGTCATACAGAGTACATCGCTACAAAAAACACCCAGTACCTTTGACATCATTATTTACGTTATATAATCAAGGTCCTATGTGAAACAAAAAAGTAGTGCCGATCCCAAGAGAGAGGTATATGCCAAGTGAGCCTATGGAAGAGATTGGCTTATTCTAGGTAAAGCCTCACGTGACGTTAAAGATAACACGTTGGCTGACTGCCTGTACACGACAAGTAAGGCGAGAAAGTGCGTGAAAAGCCAATCGTACACCTAACTCCGCAATGCTCACTTGCAAGCCCTAGAATCTGCTGCCTACATCATCTCGGACGTCAGGCATTAGTAGCCATTATGACATGCATTTTTTCAAGTCGGATGATATTTTTTGCCTTTTTTTTTGTACTCCAAAACAAAAGCCGGTTTATAGGCCTCCGGTGAACAAAAGGTATGATTTTATGCATGTTCATACATCCACCACGGCCAAGCGTATTGAAGGTAACGTAGTAACGAGAATCTTGCGCGGATGAATTCAATTGCAGTAAGACAGGTCGAAGTTACCGCGAGAAAGGTCTGGTTCACGCGAGACTATATCAACTACAGGTAATCTCGGGTAAATCTCGAAGTTAGTCTCGCATGAACCAGATTGTACTCGCGTAACTTCGATTACGGGACGAGAGTCTTTTCGAATTGCAACCTAGAAATTTAAAAAGCAGAATGAGAGTCATATAGCCGGTTTATCGTGCAATTGGTTTCTGATAAGTAATTTTTTACAAATATTTCAAACATTAAATCGGAAGCAATGCATTTTTATTTAATTACAGATAAATTAATTTAGAATTTATTTAGTCGTCCCTGTCCGAATTTAAAAACTGACTCAATACTTTTCAACTTAAAAAAAAATTGATTGAATACTTTTCAACTTCAACAAATAAACCCAAAGGTTTTGGTTTCGATTTAATGTTTGAAATATTTTTTTTGTAAATCAGAGCAAAAAAAATACAAAGTTGGCATTTAAGTTTCTGCATTGGCAACATTTGATTAAAACCGTCGTCGAATTACTTACATGGTTTGCATATAAACAGCTTAGTCACAAACCGGAACCATTTCGAATGTAGTGATATTCAGTAAATTGACGAAAATAGTGCGATCGTCGCCAGGCAAATTTTACTTTTGTATAAATACACCGGGACTATGCTTTGATGTCAAACTGCTGTAGAACAATGTAATTCTTTTTTTAAATGCTATTAATAGATATAATTATTCTTAAATCAAACAAATGTTCCATTTTACGTTGACCTCCATTACATATTTTCAATTTTTTATGCGGCTCTCTTTTTCATAACTGTTGTTACAGTGGGATTAGTATATCCCACTGTTAGAGCCCCGCCTCGTGACACTCTTGTAAGATAGTGAGGGCGCGGATTTATCCCACAGTTGCAGTTTGCGTTAAAAAGGGTTGTTTCTTCCCTGGTGTAAATATGACGACATGAAAAAAGTTCCCGGTATGGTAATTCAAAATATGTCCACATTACCCAAAGGTTCGTATTACGCCTATTTTTACACACATAAAAGGTTATAGGTTTTGGGTTCGATTTGAGAAAAAAAACTCCTCTACAATATCCGGGCAATTCGTGTTTTTAACTTTATACGGCGCATGATTCCAGATTCTCGCGGCGGGTCGTTAGTTCACGTATAGATATAGTAATCCCAGGTTCACGCGAAAAGAATCTAGTCTGCACGAGACTGCCATCGGTGAACTGATGTATTTACGTAACCATACACGATTGCTCAATTGCCAGGGACAGTTCGATGACGTTTGACGCACGTCGTCCAAAATATAGCGCTGTGTAGCGCCGCTTAGTGTAATAAAAACGCTTAGTGTAACAATTATTACACTAAGCGTTGCGAT
>JAVFBX010200540.1:0-12653 GCA_034783855.1 Mopalia kennerleyi | reverse complement strand
TAGTGGCGTCGATTAGATCATCTCGTGTTAAAGATATATCATCAGATAATGTTAAGGACTCTACCGCTGGCGTTAGCAGTTATTTCCAAACGATGATTATATAAACAACATATACATATATTAAGAAAGGGGAGGACTTCAAGAGTCTAAATATAATATTATATAATGATTCATTTTATTTTATAATTGGCACAAATAATGGATGATTTCCAGTTGTTATGAATAACCTACAGACGCATCGGACAACTATAGTAACGTGCAATTGAATTTCGCCAGCACTGTTAGTAAAACTATAGCTCATTTAGAGTTTACTCATATAGTCAATTTAGGAATAACAAATGGTATAATTGTTTGAGGTTTATTTGGGTGTAAGTTGAATCCCAATGGATGCAAAGGTTTAAGGGTCCTAATCCATGAGGTTCTTTCTCAACATGTTCTTCGCTCGTCTTCAGATATACATAACGCAGAACTGACTGTCGCGCACAGTAAAACAACTTCAAATCAAATCATATAGCCTACAACATGTTTTGTCCGTTTCTAGTCAAGAGGCTGTAGAGAATAACACGGAGACGAGAGTACATCGAACTGCGTCTTTACTAGGAAGCTGCCCTTTGCAAGCTTCCCTAAAAAACAAACAGGTTACATCTAAAACTAGAATCACGCGTAACACGGAAAAGAGCGAACACGTAACACAACATATGCTAGATTCATAACTTAAATCGGGTGAACAAAGTAGATACAGACAATATGAAGGAGGATAGACCAATACACTTTTTAAAACAGTAGCTTCAAGAACGTATACTTTACTATTTTTTAAACACACTTGGTTGGTCATTTGATGATAAGTGGATACATTTTAACATGTTTTTTTTTCTTCAATAATTAGGCGTGATGTATAACATTCTTAGATTCATATACAATGGATAGGTCCAAACAAAATGGAATTCGTCCTGCTTGGGGCGTTTAACTTCAGCGTGTAGACTGCATACGATAACTGCCGCTGTCAGCTATCGTAATAACATCAATTACAAAAAAACTCGCCGGTCACGTGTGATTGATGCTCTACTATCGGCGAATAAATAAACTGAAAGAGGCGAAAAAAACAATTATTTTAAAATTGTTGATAGTGTATGGGGAAGCCAGGGAAATTGGTTTGTCGCAGTTCTATATTCAGACGCGTAGTATTCCTACCGCTTGGTCATGCGACGTACAGGCATTTTTATCGTCATTAGCGAGCCATTGTTCGTGGTGCTTTGTCTTTTAACAATACAAACCGCGGTCTGACCGAAGGCTCGTCAATTCAATTCATACACATTGATTATTATTGGTAATTACACTTTCAAGAGGGGAGTTATATTTAATGTTAAGGGCCGCACTGTGACGCCGGATTGAACTGTATTTTTAGATTACAGGAATAGTGCAGAGATTCGAGGCGCGGAACGTGCGCGTAAGGTAAGACGCCCATCTTTCACATTTGACAAGTTAAGCTATCAGTAATACGTCGGAACTATTTTACCTTTGTTTTAGTCGATACAAATGCTCCCATGGTGTGGATATAGGATACACATTCTCAACCTAACATGCTCAATTCTCGCCTATTAATTTCTATGTCAGAGTTGGTAATAATGTTAGGTCTATATATGATAAACTTTTACTCGAATATCTGGCTTAGTATTTATAGCAACAGAAATGCTTTTTCATTGAAAGTTCTAAACTCAAAACACTTTTTATCTTTGTGTATAAGAGACTTAGCTACAAACACGATCTCTACCATTAAGCATTAGACTGACCTATTTGTCTAACGGTGTCTAGGGAACACTGGCGTTTTGCACCTGCCGATTAGGCCAGAAAACACAGTCAGGAATGAGTGATGAATATCGGGTAGTCCAAGGAAAGGTTAATGGACGCCTTGACACTCGCTGCAGTCTTTTAGCCAAAGGTATGACGCGAGTTACCGAAAGTTTGTGGTTTTGTATTATTTTAGTTTATTCTTTGTCAAGTTATTTGTTGACAAAGCAATGGCGGAAGTCCTCTTCCACAGGCTGGACTTACATTCCGGGGACAAACTTTCTTATTGGCCTTGGCAGTTCAGATAAATCTTAAGGTGAGAGTCTTGTCCAGTTTACAAAGCAAGCGTTTCAGTGTAGGCGGCTGGCTTTACACCTGGCTATTACCTGTACTGATCTGGGTTCGTTTCATTTTACCTGAATAGGACCAACTGTGTTAATATTGAAGTGGTCTGAATGGTCTGAATGGTCTGAAGTGGTCGGAATGGTCGGAATGGTCTGAATGGTCTGAAGTGGTCGGAATGGTCTGAATGGAGGAGCAAACACTGACCAGTTCTCCTGGTCTCTGTACATGCGTGCTTTGATTATTGGCCAGTTTCCTGTTATTCATATGTATTCACTACACCAATTGAAAATTCCAATCAATGCCCTTTATTTAAACCTTACGGTACTTTTCTACACATGTTCTAGTTGATAGTTTAACAGTTATCGACCAGGCGCCCGATCGTACTAATTCAATAGTTATATGCCCATTCGTATACTGAAGGCCAATTATTATGGGTCGATTTTGGTATTTTATGGGTGAGGAGACCGGGCCATGATTGATAGTGTTATTGACGTACGGGAATTCTTATATTCCAGTTTATCTGTAAATGCCAATTTCTTCTCTTCTGTTTACGGGTTACGAATATGAATCACATGCATGTGTTTCTAAAGGTCAAGGGTTAGATTTATTTGTATTAGCCATATTTGTTCGAGCCTTTGTCCACAGGTGGTTTCTGGGAATGCAGAGTGGCATTAACTCAGTGTTACCTGCTGTTATTTATAGCAAACAGTTGTGATACAATGTCAAGTATACCCTGGAGTGGCAAGTTTTATACCAGATTAATAAATGGGAGCATTCGTGCTAAGAATCAATAAGTTAATAGGAGATTAGCTGTTTTGATAACGAGTTGTTAAAATACCATTCAATAAGTCAGTAAGACAAAAAACAACAATTTGGCAAGGTTTTATTTGATCTGATTGCCCTAATGTCAGACTTATTTTGCTCACAGGATGGTCTGTCCACCAAATGAGAGAAATTCAACACTCGTCACTGCACCTTTTTGTCTATACATGGAACTGTTGCCCTGGTGTTATCAGAGCTATAACAAGCCCCGGTGGCTTCTTTATTTTGTGCTTTCGTGTGATTGTTTCTTGCCAACCACGCCATGGGTGGTTTCCTTCACCCGTTCATCTAGACGTCTCGTCATATGGTGATATAACCTTAAGTAAGCCGAGTTAAGAGATTTTTATGTTTTATTTAGGGTATATGTTCATATTGGCATCAATTCATGTCTCTCAGATTCTCAAAATGTATGAAGAGGAGATACAAGCTAAACACATACATACTAGATAAGGCCCTTTCGATTTGGCAACAAATTAGAAATGTTTAGTATTTGGTAGACATTTTGATTCCGCATCACTTGTAAGAGGTGTTTAAAACAAGATGCAAGAAAATCCCTTTCGGATCAGAGCCAACTTTCATTTAAGTTCCAGATTTAAACTCATCATTTCTCTCTTCTGGATTATTCCGTTAAACATAAAATGTTTCCCTCTGATCAGGAAACCAAACAAAAACGTTTTATAGAAAGATAAGCTTGTTGAATTAAAACTCTTGGAACTTTGTTTCCGCCGGGCTTTGGTTGAGAATCATGTAAAGGTCCTGACACAGACATAATTTGAAGTGTTTCCGTTATATTTGGGATAACACTTTCTTAGTTTGAACAGATTCTAGTTAAGAACATTTTGCGGATTGAAACCCGTCCGGGAATCGAACCCACGACCCTAGAGTTAGGCACCAACTCTCCCAGACATGATTTGTTTTGTTTACCAGGCTAGCACCCAGTTGTCTCTGAATCAGATTACATGTGAGGGCACTATGTACGTTACCCATAAAAAAATAGCTAGGAATTCTAATTCGAAATTTGTCTCTGGTATAGTTTATCTAGAACATAAAACGATTCAACCGGTTTAATTAATCAACATCCCTGTGCCAGTGGGATTTCTTTTAAAATAAGTATATTGTATTATGGTTAAATTACCGCTGTATTTAATTTAGTTTTAATTAAAAGTTTCCTCAAAGTAGTTTAATGGTCTTACAAATTAGCCGACAATGGAATGAAACACGCTAACAACTTTTAACAGTTCGTCTGCCAACATGTAAACAACACGGAAAGCATGTCAGTGAACTGGAACATCTTCAATGAAAAGTAAACATTTACCCCCGAAAAAACATCAAATTGTGACGTAAATTCTCTCAAATGAACCACCCAACCTACCTATAACATTTTTGTTAAAATAGATAGATCGCACACAGGTGAATCCAAACAAGGTGCCTACTAAAGTGCGTTGAAAGCTGATGTTCACCTTGTTGGAGCCACGTAAAACATCTTAATTATATGGTGGTCATCTAGGTCATATGGATTGTAAAAACACCAACTGAAAACAATAGGTTGGTAAATATTCATCAAAATCAAGTTGAATGTAGGACAGTCTCGTAAATGTTCATTAAAACCTATTTGGAGCAATAGTTGTGTAAATATTTAACAAAATCTATTTGAAGTGACAGTATTGTAAATATTCAGCAAAATCTAATCGAAACAATATTTTGGTAAAGTTTCATCAAAACCTATTTGAAACCGACACTTTGGCAAATGTTCATAAAAATCTATTCGGAGCACTAGTTTGGTAAATATACATAAAAATATATTTAAAGCAATAGTTTGATAAATGTTCATCAACATTTTTTGGAAGTGACAGTTTAGTAAATATTCATCATCAAAACCCATTTAAAGTGACAGTTTGGTAATATTCCTCAAAATAAATTTGGAGCAGTAGTTGTTTACGGTTTTGGTGGACCCTGGAGTTGGCTCAATTATAATAACATTATTTTGTAGACAATAGGTCGGGATATTACATATATCGCTTCCGTAACCCAGTGGTCTAGAGTATATAGCAAGTGTATGCTTATGGCCCACATATCCCCCTTACCTCTGGGATCACAGGTGTGATTCCACGGGCCGTATGTAGGTTGCTATGCCAGTATCCAGCGGAAAATCGTGAGTTTTCGGTGTAAATTTACTACCCAGTTTTTCCTTCCACAATAATGCTGTTCATTGATTTTAATTGGGAAATAACCCTGTTGATATGACATAGGATAAATAAGTAAATAAAATAAATGTATGAACATATTTTTGGAAAGCTTGGTTACTTAAGATTACAAATGTGTATATAAAACAACTTTACGTGTTATTGGGAATTTAATAAATATCGGCAGAAAATTATAGTGCATTTTTTGGTGGTATTTTTCTCGAAAAGAATTATAATAGCACATCAGCGAAACAGCTCATCTCATATTCCTCGAACATATTGGTGCCTCCATTTGTTTACCCTGCGCTTTCTTTCAGCGGACGTTTTTGTCTGTTCAACAACATAATTCTTTCTGAAAACGAAGCCCCCTGTTAATGACCATATTGTCCTCTCTGAAATTTAACAAATTGGAAATGCTTACGAAGAAATGTTTTCGAAAAAATTGCAACTTTATATGAAGGATCTGCGAAAATCTCATGTGGTTCAAATACTTGCATTCGTAGAAAAATATGGCTCTAATGGACCGTTGAAGGTTCTTCGAGCAAGGCTCTGGTGGAACCTTTTATGGTTCTGTATGGAACCCTCACATCAATTGTTCCAAGTATTTCTCCCTTTTTTCTAATATCAAAGAACCGTTTTGGTCGTAATGGTTCCTTATAGACCCATCCTCTTTTATAAAGGACCCTAAGAGAACCATTATTTCAAGGAGTGTACCAGTCAACATTTGATGGAAAGGTATGGGATGAGTCTGTCAATAGACAAATTGAGTACAGTGTGAAATTAGGCTGTAAAACACTTAAGAAGTGATATAGGCCACTTAGGGGCATGGCAAGTAATGGACTGGTGGTCAATAACAAGTAAAAAGTTGTGTGGACTGAAGCGGAGCTAAATGTTTTTGTTAGTGTTAATGCAATGGTAGTGTTTAAAGACAAAACCGTAGGCCTACTGGCCCGAAACATGTAATTATAAAATATGCTACTCGTTGCAACAAATATATTATACTATAAAAATGTGATTTATTTGGTGTAAGGATAAGATTTTACTTATTTTTAAATCTTGTTCTCTTTGAAAATGAGTTCTGTTTTAGCTTCAGGGTTCTTGTTTAGTGATAAGACGAGGTCAGAAATAGATTAGACCTAATAGACAGTATACGGACATATCTTATCGTCATGAATATGCACCCACCTAGCTAATCGCACGACTCGAGGGCATTTCCGTATGCCTCACTAGAAATAAATGCGCGTGGACAGCTCACAAAGACGCCGGAGGCACAGCCATCCTTGTCACACGTTATATTTTAAAGAAAAAAATGACAAATAATATCAACCTGATTTTATTGTTTTCGAACAGAAAGTTTACAGATACATATATAGCCTTTTATTTTAATCTATCACGCATATATTAGCCTTTAAATACAATGTAATTAATTGAGTTTATTCGTATTTTTTGTGTTTTATTTTCAGAGTGCTTGTCTTTGATGCTTGGCCGATTTTTCTCCGAAGATCTGCATCTTTTAAAACTTTTCCCAACGTTTTATGCGGAGAAGACAGACCCGGCTTTGTTCTCCTCGTTGAGTCGTGAACTTAATGACTGCTATTAGCGAGGGACTAAGACTCGTATATCCGTCTCCTTAACATGTCACACATATTTTTAATTTGTGAATGCGTTTCTGTCTCAATTCGTAAGATATAAAATATATATGTGTGTGTGTGAATTTGTTTTTCTTCTCCATTGCCACCGCCACGATTGTTGTTATTAGTAAAATGTGGAACATGCTGGCTTGTGGACAGTGTTATCGTCACGCCTGAAGTACGTCCTGATGACTTCGTTTAAGGATTAATAACATCACGATATGAAGACGCCATTACCAGTGTGTGAAGATTCAAGTATGACGTCATCTTGATACTCAAACTGAATTCATTGGACGTATCTTCGCCTACAGACCGGAGGAAATTCCAGGGGAATATCAATCTGTGTATTTCATGTTGTAACGTTCTTCGCTTGACTTCAATCGTCTAGTGAGTCGGGCTATAAGAAAAGGAAGTACCAAGGCGTTTAAATTCTTGGATTGAAATATATATTTTAACATTATGGATTCCGGTTTCTTTGTGGGAACAACATACCAGTGATGAATGAAATCTGTCGACGGATTTGCTGAAGGACTCTTATTCATCAGATTAGGCGACAACAATGTCTGCCATATCGTTTTTGTGAAATTTGAAAATGTTATAAAACAATAGAATTTTAAAGCATGTGTGACGTATAGGTGACCATGGGAAAGCAAAACACGCTGGATTGTTTGGGGAAGATATTAACCTGTGTGGCTACGCTATCTGTCGTTTTCCAACCAGGTAAGTAGGATTATTGTCAAATTACATTATTGACATTGTCATTTTTACCTTTTTTATTTGTTCACTGAGACAATTTTGTTTAATTTAGAAGCATCTCTAGGATGACTATTTCGCTTGTCAGGCCTTACTTTTTTTACCACTTATAATTTGGTTTCTAAATAGTTTCTATGGTGATATCATCATTTCTACTTGTATTCTTAATATATCGATTTATTTTTATCACCCGTTTAATTCTTGTTAACACAAAAAATGTGAAATGAACATTCAGTGAATGCCTATGATTTCCTGGTCATTATTATGTTCCTGAATGATTTAAAACGATAGGTCTGCTTATGTTCTCTAGCCAAGCGTTTGATTCCAAATTATCGTCAACTACAACCCTTCACAGGCCTAGCTTAAATTCAAAATATAAAACTAGGTTACTGATTGGGTGCATCGGGCTTAGTATGAACCAATCAGGTAGCGCGGTACTGAAACATTATATACTCAATTACCGGTATTTCAGATTCGAGGAAATTCGGCCTACCCGATCAGCTGTCTGCCCTTTACTAGACAGTATTATGTTGAATTCACCCCAACAGTATATTATTAAGAGCGTATTGGTATGATGTCTGGGTCCTTAAAGGGAAAAACGACTGTTTTTCGACCGAAATCAATACATACAAAATTAAACAGACACACTGGTGACCGGCCGTGTTTCCGAACAATGAAGTCAGTCCCGCCTGTTAAATTAACTTATTAAACGGCTATGTTTACTCAAATGCAAGTGCAATAGTTTTTTGGGGAAAGTCTTATAAAAATGTAAAACACAACTTTCAGACAACATTAAAAAAAATCAAGGACGAACTTGTAAAAAAATAAATTTTCTTACATGAATAGTTTTCTAGAAATACGCCATGGGAAATGTAGGATGTGCTTAAAACTGAAGTGACAGAAATAGGCAATTAAAGTTTTGCGACTTGGATATGATTAAGGGAAAACTTAATTATAGGCTAAATTTTTAACTGTTTGTTATTAGAATTTCGAATTATTTTTTTCATCAACATATAGTTTGAATACCTTACTTTGTTTCCAAGTGATAAAAAAATTTGGTTCATTTTGAGCGCAAGAGGTCCAGCAAGACCTGAACGCGATGCTCCGGACTGCAATAACATTCATTCAACTATCATTCATCTTATAAAATCACCTGATGGTTACAAGTATAATACCTACCTATGGCCACTGGTAGCTGACACTTTGGGCGTGGCCAACCCTATTTATGATGTCACGCGACTTACACTCTTGTAAAGCCTTTGCCATTTAGCAGTGAAAGGCAAGATATCACTGTTATGTGACGGAAAGAAAAGATATATTTCCACTAGAGCTTATACGGAGAGATCGCTTATCGATTGGCTACTCATTTCTTTGACAGTCCAATGAAACGTTAACCACTTTTTTGCCGGTTACAGTGGCAAGGGTGAAACGGTGTCAGTTTGGTCATATACATTGTGGTCCTTACTTTTTGTGGACAATTTGACTGTGTAGTTAGCTGGATGGATTTTTTCTAACAAAGGTCGTTATTGAAAACTCGTTGAAAACATTAAATTCTCTTGAGTATGACGTTTAAAACCAATTTCTGACTTTGTGTTTTCTCTTCTATCAGTTTCGAGTCGCACGCCTGTGAGTTTGACAGAGGTAAGATTGCGAAAAGAGCTATTTCACAGCGAGTACGATCCATCAGTCCGACCAGTTACTCATGGAGGTGAGAACGTGACAGTCACAGTGGGCATGTCCCTAAACCACATTGTAGATCTAGTAAGTAAAGTATTTCATTCTCCCGCGAGTTTCGGGCTGAATTGTTTTTACAACTGATGTAGCTCAATTTCTAAAGGGTTTAGTTTGATCGGGGTTTAACGCCGTACTCAAGGATATTTCACTTATATGTGACGTCTACAGTTGCTATGCTTGGCGGGAAAGTGGCAACCACCACTCCGTAATCTCGGAAGTCAGATAAACTCGTATTTTTTATAGGCATACATAGGGTGGAACGGTGGTCTTCAACCCGTTACGGAATGGAAAGGGATACAGCGGTCAATGCTCAGCACTAATTGAGTACCCACAGCGCCCCTCTTTTCTAACGGAGCCCTCTGGCTAAGGGCAGTTTATTTGAAGAGTACCAATGCTTCCTCTACTAAAAACTGAAGGAAATTAACTTTCCAACATAAAGGGAACGCTTCACATCATGGTTGTGCTAGTGTCATTTATTGTTTGAATACACCGCCGTCATATAAGTGAAGTACCCTGAATCACGGCGTAAAACACAAACCAATCAATCAACTGGATAATAACCTTCTCCAGTGACAGCTTGAAAGATCGGTTGATTAGAACCGTAATAAATGCATGCATTCTTTCTGCATTACATACGCCCTGCGAAGAAACATTAAGAGCTTATCTAACGAATCAATGTAGGCTACACTGTGCATCGTACGAGTACACTCAAGATTGTGATATATTTATAATCAAGCTGAAGTAAATTGTCAAAATGGGAATTAATTCAAGATTAATGTTGTGCGTTAAGTAAATTGAAAATAGACCCCCCAAAAAAAACACAACAAAAAGCCATACATCTCGACACGACCCATATAGACTCACACTTATCAGTGGCAATAAATAGACAGTCACTTATTAGTCGCTGATAAAAGATGACGCGTTTCTCGAGGGTTGTAAGTTGAGTGGTTACTTTTGAACATCCAATCAAAATCATCTATTAGCCTTCTCTGGTCTAAATATTTATACTAACTTTGATTAGTTGCTTATAACGCTGTTTTTACACAGCCAGTAAAATGGTCGCAGCCTCAGTTACGATATACAAAAATGCAGTCTGTAACGCCTCAAATGACCTGACCTTATTCGTGTATTTCGCAGGAACCCTGTTCTCACCATCCCAGACAGAGCTGGTTTAAAGCAAAAGGATATGCATATGTAAATATCCGCTAGAGATCATGGTTTAAATTTAAGTTCTCCCTAATAAAACTTATAACTAGCCTCTGATCAGCGAGCTTACCCGTATGGAACAGAACCAAATACTTCGTAATATATTATAAAAAGTAATTTTATTTTCCAGAACGAGAAGCTGCAGGTTGTACAGACTGAAATCTGGGTGAGGCTTGTGAGTACTCCTTTGCTTTCATTCATTCATGTGTTTGTTTAAGTTCATCAGCAAGGACAATCTAGTCGGTGTGTTTCATTTCTTTTTACACCAAATCTAAAATTCGCTTCCTAAGTGATCAGGTTAAGAAAACTACTAAACACTCTTTGGAAGGCCTTGGTGTCAAATTTTATTTGCAACAAATCAAACACTGAAGCTTTTTTACATCTGCTTTGAATTATTCTGCCGTTTCATTGTATCATTCTACTGTTCCATTTCACTGTCTCATTCCATTGTTTCATTCCTTTTTCATCCCACTGTTCCACCCCATCTCACTCTTCCATCCCTCAGGTCCATTTCACTGTCCCACCATTTTGTTCCATTTCACTGTCTCATTCCACTGTTCCATACAACTGTTTCAATCCACCGTTCCACCCGAAATTCGATTTCACTGCTCCATTCCATCTGTTTTTTTGCACTGTTCCATTGCATTTTTCCAACCCACTGGTTCTTTCCTCTTTTCCATTTCACTGTTCCATTCCACTGTCCCATTTACTGTTTCATTTCCACTGTTCCATTCCACTGTTCCATCCCACTATTTCATTCCACTGTCCCATTCCACTTTTTCATTCCACTGTTTCATTCCTCTGTTCTTTTTCACTGTGTCATTTCACTGTCTCATTCCAATGTTTCATTCCACTGTTTCATCCCACTGTTCTACATGTATTCCTCTGTTCCATTTCACGGTGTCATTCCACTGCTTGATTCCAGTAATACATTCAACTGTTCCATTCCAATGTTCCATCCCTCTGTTCCATTTCACTGTTTTATTCCACTATTCCGTTCCACTGTTCCATTCTACTGTTCTATTTCACTGTCTCATTCCACCGTTTCATTCCACTGTTCCATCCCACTATTTCATTCCACTGTTCCATTACACTGTTCCATTTCACTGTTCCATTCTACTGTTCCATTTCACTGTCTCATTTCACTTTTTCAACCCACTGTTTCATCCCACTGTTTCTTTCCTCTGATCCGTTTCACTGTTCCATTTTACTGTTCCATTTCACTGCCTCATTCCACTGGTTCATGCCACTGTTCCATTTCACTGTGTCATTCCACTGTTTCACCCCACTGTTCCATTTCAGTATCTCATTCCACTGTACCATGTAACTTTTTCATTCCACTGTTCCATTTCACTGTTTCTATTTAATTATACTGTTTCAGAACACGGTTGGGTTCCGCTTTTCTGACGTCAATTCTACCGCTCCATTCTATTGCCTAATTCTACTGTTGCATTATTTTGATCCATGCACTATTCCATTCTATGTTATGTAATCCACTAAAGTATAACATTGGTCTGTTACATTAATCATTTCCCCCAATCTACATTCCCGTTACATTGCACTATTACCATTGTTCCGTTACATTGCACTATTGCCATTGTTCCGTTACATTGCACTATTACCATTGTTCCGTTACATTGCACTGTTGCCATTGCTCCACCTTCCTACTAATTGTGAGTGTGTGTTCTGAGGGAATGTCGACATGAGTTGAGCGGATAACATGTCTGCCAGTTGAAAAAGACTGTATAAAAGCAGCCTTCCCTCTTGGGAAAGCGCCTTCTTATAGTCGACTCTTGCGATAACGTTATTTTCTCTTTAAATTGGCTCATTCTTACATTTTGTCTATTTCATTTCTGTTTTTTTTTGTGTGCAGTTTTGGAACGATCCTCAGTTATCATGGAATAAAACGAAATACCCGGGAGTGGATGCGATATTCGTTAAACCCGGAGCCATGTGGACGCCGGATGTCATCGTCTACAACGAGTAAGTACGTACGTGAATTAAGCGGCAATACATCAGGTATATCATCTTCCTACGCAAGGGTCATTATGTGTAAGACGAGACTTACACAGTACTATCCCTTGCTGTAACTCGATCGAAACACGTGGCACAAAATTTCATTTGACTATGGTAGAAACACGTATACGCGTAGGCTAGTCAAAAAGGCGTTTACACATCAAACAAACAAGCT
>JAVFBX010200529.1:0-12655 GCA_034783855.1 Mopalia kennerleyi | reverse complement strand
CCCTATATACTGCCCTATATATTTTGTTAGTCAAAATGATCTCGGTTGGGTAAAGGCAACATTTTCTGTCTCGCCAATGAAAATATCTATTTTGAAGTCGTAACATTAGTCTACATGATAACAAAAACCATCAGTGGGAATAATCCTATTTTTTGCGAACATGTAGTCTTTTTTAAAGTCAGTATTAATTAATTTCTGGGTAACCGCAGCTATTCTTGTGACATGACACTGTGGTTATACAGAAATGTATAGCTATGTTACAAACACTTCTAGGTGTCATTCAAAACTTTTTTCACAATGAAAACATATGCATTCTATAATTGTATTGAACATTCCAGTTATTTTAAAGCGAACAGAATAAAAGTGTTACTGACAATGTTTAAATTTCAATTTAAACTGCTTTGGCAAATTTGGAATGTAAAAGGTTTTTGTCTGAATTGTATAACCTACATACTTTAAAATCAATTGTGATATTTTTGTTTATACCACAGCTTGCATGTTTATATCATGCTTCGTAAATTCGACTAAATGTAATAATGCCGTTAACATTTCCTTACGTTTTTTTTAAATTATACGTTTGTGCTTTGACAGCTATACACTTATATCACATTTATATGTTTTTGTGAATTTGTATTGTGAACTTCACACGATTCTTGATATTATAAGATAACCCAAACAACAACTTATTTTACGACTGACTTTTCGTCAAATTATCAACATTTACATGTCATAAATAAACATTTACCGTATGTTCGTTATGTTTCGATTAAAATCTCTTTGAACAGTTATAGTAGCTCACATAACTTTGCAAAATACAACACCAGTGGATAACTATCCTAATTTTGGGATAACACTATCTTATAACAAAGATTACAGGCACGGTCTTCGGGCATGAAGAACCCATCTCCACGTGAGTTTCCGTCTAAATTTACGGGGATTCGAATCCACGGTGAACAATATTTCTAAACTTGTATCTGTTTTGAGAGTATTTTCCCAACATATATTGCCCATCGGTCTCCAAATAAACAATTTTGCGGGGAATCGAATCTACGGTCATCTACCTGCAAAATTCTTAATTTGCATCAGCAAGTTCTGAATAGCGAAAATTAAATGTTCGTCTATATTTCTGCGAAACAAATATAATTTTGGCCCGAGTTAAACATCGTCTAACTTTCCCATCAACGTTTGGTGTCAGATAATCTGTAAGTGACATTTGAATTAAACCGGAAATATTTTCTCTTATCATAAACATTCACATTTGCCTTTAGTTCCAATTTTTGTACCACATACTTGTAAGCGATTTGCCGATATTCTATAGAAACGGGTATGAACTGAGTAGAGTTGTACAGAAACTTGACATGGTATAACCTTACACTGTACAGATGCAGTGATATTATGGAAATGGTGTAATCTCTCATATCTATTTCCTTTTGAAATTCCGGCGGAGGCAAGCAGAATTTCTTATCTCCACATTACAAAACATATCTATTTCCTTATATGTATTTCCTTAAGTTCTACGTCCAAACTAACCTATGTAAATGTGTACACCACTTATTTCATAAAACATTGTACTTGGCAAGCTTAGAAATCCGGTACTTGTATATCTACAATTGTTTTGCTTTCTTGTATAGCCTTTATGATTTACACGGAAGATAACGAAGCTGTTTTCCTACATTTAAAAAAAATATATCCGTTTATATAAAAGTGAGAGAGAGCTAAAGTATTGCAGGCGTTTCCCAGTCTTCCTGTATATATACTGTAATAAGTTATATATTATACAAAATTATTGTTAATGTTCCTCATATATATTTCCATAATAAAGGATTGCCGTAGTGTTAAGGTCTTTACAATTCTCTACAATAAAAAATATAAATTTGCCAGAACTAAATTATCAGAATAGCCTAAACAATATAACACATTTATGGGTAATTTATCGATAAAAAATATTTTAATCTGGTAACTCTGCACGTGCTATGCTTCCTGTATAGAGATAGATTCTCCGTCTTTACTAGGATCTAAATTAGGGATCGTTCAGCCGTAAGCCTTTGTAGCTCAGTCGGTAAGAGAGCTGGCCCTGTCAGCCAGGGACACGAGTTCGAATCACGGTGGAGACAAGCATACTCTTTTTTCTCTATACAGTAAAAATAGACTAAGTAATAATGTACATTGCATGCAGTTGGACTCGTTAACTCAGCTATACAAACATTTATCTGTACATTGCAAAATGTAGAGATTTGAGAATTTATCTAGATAATAAGATAGTTCAAAGCTTTTTAAATTAAGAGAAATCCCTGTTGCCATGCGATGAATCTTTAGAAATCGGACCCGCTAATTGCTATATCTCTTTTCAACAATTTCTCACTGATTTGTAATATACACTGCGCACATAAATAATATCTTATATAAAATAGCTTTAAACAGAATAAATCTGCATATTTTCTTAATAATTTCCACATACGAGATTTTAATTTTAATTTTACATATACGATCATGTTTCAATATTTTCTCAACGTCGGTACGATATTTTTTATGAGTGGCAATTTATATACGGTAGTCTATATTATATAATTCTATAATCCCAGTTTTTACGAACACTTAAATATTTTTAGTTAAGTCAGATATATCGTTTATATATACAGTAATTGTTACAAGTGGCTTTGTATTGTAATTTTACAGCGTCAGTAAGATATTTTGTAAATGCGTTGTGTAAATATAGAAGCATTCTCAGACGGGGTTTTTGCGGTTAACTGTCTGGGTAAAGCCACATCGTCCCTGAGCGTCAGCTAACCGATTTAGCGGGTGTTTTCCTGGGCTTCGTATGGATCGGTGTTAGCGGTATAGGCTGCTTTGCCTGCTTCAGTCTGCTTGGTTGGGCGAGCGATCACAGATTTAGTTATACGACCCATAAATGCTTCTTCCCGGCTGGAGCTAGTAATATATCAAAACGTAATTCATTCAGTTGTACGCAAGCGCAGTATCGATTTTCATTAAGTCCTAGATGTGGAGCCGTGACGCAGCTCAAGCAAGCTGGCCTACACTCAGTACATAGCTGTAGGCAGGTTATAGGTCTGGCTTGTGAGGCCAGGGTATAGTTCCATAGACAGTCAGCGGTGAAGACGTTACGGGTCGCAGTCGTGTCAGTTTTGCGTAGCTCCGAGTAAAAACCCAGGGAAGCAGCTGGACTATTCCGTGTTCTGTCGTGCCCTAGACTAGCATCTTGTGGTTGGGGTTGTTACAAGAGGTAGACCCACAACCAACGGAATATGGAGGTAGCCGTTAACACAAACCGTTCTCCGGTCTTCCGATCGGCCCTTCCCGGAGCGACTCGTGTGAAACTGACAGCTCTCAATCCGCATCTAATTTGCGTTCTATGCGGGGGGTATTACATCGATGCCACAACCATTATTGAATGTCTACACTCGTGTGAGTATACCATCCATGTTCTTGTTATACTGTGACGTCATATCAAATCGCGTGCTAGGCTGTGTTGACAGTAGCCTAGGCCTATATTTCGAATGGAATGCTCTAATATATCTGTGATATGTACAACAATTTATATTTTACTTATTTTCAATGTTGTTTACGCTGGCTGTTGTGTTTTTATTCCGTTCAAAGCGTAAACTATTTTTTCAAATACATAGCCATAAGTGCAATTATTGGGTATCTAGAGCTTAATGTAACATACCGTTACGCTAGATATGCGTGTTTATATTGCCTTTCGTATAGGCCAAGTCCAAAACACTATCATGTTATATGTTTTTACTTCTATACTGATAAATATGCGTGAGGATTGCTATGCAGGTATTTCAATGAGCATATTAAACACGCGAAATACATCAATTAATCCAGTTAAACAAGTATTATCTTTTGGGGATATATGTACTTTCTCTGTGTCTAATCCGTCCTAAGACAAGCACTTAGACTGACGGACCGTTTGCTTGGCCGACCAGTGTATCGCGACTTCAGCCATACAACTGTACACGTTGGGGCTATTCTCGCTGCAATGTGCATGTTACTCTTGTAAACGATGCTTTAAACGCTCCTATATATGTTTATTGTGGAGAAAGAAAACTCTGCTTGCCTCTACCGAGATGCGAACTCTGGTATATTGCTAGCAGCGCCAGCTCTTTAACCGAATGTGCTTCGAAGGCTTACGGTATAAACCAATACAGATCACCGCTCCTATACTTATAGGTGCTCAATCTGAACGTGTTTCTTTTAGCCATGTGTAACGTATAAACATAATGACGGTATCATGCCTGATAGACCACCAAGCAGCCTACACGTGTAGAAATAATATCTTTTCGCCGACCAATTGACATTCACGTACATATTCATAAATTATTTATCATGCTTACAGGCTACCTCGTGTCGTAAAAGTCTTGTACACGTGTAGGCCTATCTATGCTTTTACAGACACATGTTGTTTTCCGCTTGTAAATTATCATAGCGTTATACTGTTTAAATTATGTCTATGGGGAAATCCCGTGTCCAGTGAACATCAATGCATAATATATACACGCAGTCTATCCATATGTTAATATGGGATTTGTGGCCTGTGTTAAATACAGATTGAACACGGTCTGTATAGTAACGTAAAAGTGCCATGTGTCAGCTAGAGCGGAAAATCCGAATTATGTTGTGTATTTTCGCTGTAAATATTCCGATAAACACGTTGTTGTTACGCATAGATATATATATAATATACTAAACACAACGTGTATAGACGGACTATGAAGCCTCAGCGATGACAGTCATATCTGCCTATAACCTGGCTGTACATAAGGCGACACTGATTCATTTTTCTCAGCCCTCAAGGCACGATAACCTTAAACAATACAGCTTATCACTGAATGGGATCGCATTTTAACAGTCCATTCTGCTCATTTATATTCAGAGTTTTTCCTGGCGAGCTCAGCGAAGGCATGTATTGCAATACTTGGGAAGATCTGCTTTAATCCGTGTAAATAGGCATAGTGTTTGCGGTAAAGTTGTTTTATATAATTAGGAATGATGGACGATTATGTTAATTAGTTTAAATCATATTTATTGAAATAATTATGTAGTGTTTTTAAATATCTCTTAGAGTATATGATTACACACGATTGTGCGTTTTATAATTATATCACAGGGGTATTTGTGATGTTGTGTAACTCGGGAACACCTTCGCCCTGTAGGCCTATAATTCACGGGATCGAGTCCGTCTTTCGACCCTCAGGTATATGAGTGAATCACAAATTTGGTTCCGGCACTGAATCGCTGGTGGTTTTTACGAGGTTTCCCCCCGGTTTCAGACCATAATAGGGCAATGAACAGTGTAAAAAGGACAATCCGTTGTCGTTTAAGTGAAATACCCTTGAGTACGACGTTAAACCCCAATCAAACATACAAACAAAATTGCCGTGTATATAATTAGTAGACGTAACTTCATCTCCGGGAACGAGAAGATACGCGTATAAGTTTCTATATATCGGTTTATGAGACCATCATCGGGGAAACGAGAAGATACGCATGTTAAGTTTCTATATATCGGTTCATGAAACCATCATCAGGGAAACGAGATGATACGCGTATCAGTTTCCGTATCGGTTCATGAAACCATCATCAGGGAAACGAGATGATACGCGTATAAGTTTCTATATTTCGGTTTATGAAACCATCATTAGGGAAACGAGAAGATACACATGTTAAGTTCTTATATTTCGATTCACGAAATCATCACCAGGGAAAAGACAAGGCACGCATCCAGGCTGAATAAAATTAACAGAAATATAAAACTGTGAGGTGCGTATCTTGTCGTTTCTCGTAACTGTGGCTTTGGTCTACTTTATCAAATCTTTCAGGGGGAATCACAGTGTATATACAGTGCCAACTGTGCTTGTTTTCTTATATATTATGAAATTGCCTTTCCACAAAGTGTTTTCCAACGATTAATCACACAAAATATTCTATAGTGAAGTATAGGTGATTACATCGCTAACATTCATCATGATATAATTAAAATGTTTGAGTTAATTACGTTACACTGGTAAGCCTTCTCTATGAAACGTAAATCATCTTCCAGTCAAACTTCATGCTATAGGTTTCTTTTTGTCGGCAAGCTGTAAATTGACAGGCTTGTTTACATGTAGCCACGTCGTTTAAACGACCGAAATTGTTCTATCGCTCTGCATCAGGATTCGATGCGGAGCTCAACAGATGAATTCATTAAACTTTGCGAATTCTGTATCAAGTTATGAGGTACATATGCACCATTTGTGTGTAAAAATGAAATTTACTGGCCGTTTTTATTTATCTCTAAATTTCAAACATACATTCAGGGTGAAAGAATGAAAATGGCAAGTTGGCTATAGATATTTCCGCATTACAAGGCCACAGTAATTTCATTTCGTGTTTGGCATACAACATAAGTCAGAAAGTTTAGTTTATCAGATGTTATTGGACAGTATTCATTGCCAGGTAGTACAAAGACCTGAAATTACATAGTTTAAATATGTCTCCGTAGCTCTAAATAATGCATGATATGATAGCATGTAGAAACACAGAACTCTGCGTTTGGTCTTTATGGCGCACCACATATATTTTGCCAAAATGTCTTGGATAGCTTTTCTGTATTTAGTTATTGTAAGAGGTGTATTACTATTTTATATCTGCAGTATTTTTGTACACTCTTATCAACAAGAAGAATGCTGTTATTTCATTTAATTTATATCGAAATGAAAGCCACATTCGATTGACGGCAAACCGAGGACATGTTAAGTATGAATACGAGATAATATGACACCATTGGCACGCTCCGCCATGTAGAGAATATATTTTGAGGAATGTATAGAGAGGTAACGGTACACGGCCGCCCAAGAGAGCCCCTCTAACCGCCGCTGACCCTGCTCTGATGTGCCGAATCGATCCTGACGAAAGTCTCTCTGATGATGTACTCACAACACCGGCTGATCCCCCAGCAAGCCGCCTGTGTGTAGGACTAGACGTGCACATTGCCTGTTCTTGGCCATTCTGAAACTGCTAATGACGCCCTCTTTTTCGCCTCGGTTGTTTTTTCTTCTTGGCAAGGATCCACTCTGTAGTACAAACAGCCTTATAGAAACACAGGCATCTGAGAGCCAAATGTTCTCGCCCGTTTTTTTGTTTTATCCTTTTAACACATTTTCCAATAGGCATTTTCTCTCTGACTTGCCTAACCTCGATGCCTGTCCCCTCGATATTTATTGCTAGGATTTCCTGCGCAGATCTCTTGGCTTCTTTCCGGTTGTCCAACAATTACCAGCAATCCAAAGCCATCACATGAGTGAAATATCCTTAAGTAGGATGTTAAACGCCAATTAATCAAGACCCAGACCCCTGCGTAAGGTAGTGTGTTTCTCTTAGCATCAACTATGGCGCCCATACTTGGGACTAAGGGGGAACATAAATTTTCCAACATAAGCAAAATTCACATTTTTTAGTTGCGTTATATAATATGACTATTTGGTGCTGCTGCGCACAGCCATGATATACATGAAATACTCTTAAGCACGGCGTTTAACGCTTGGCAATATACGAAAACAAACTAACAATTTACAAACGAATCCGTTCGCAAGATGTTTCCTTTTAAATGAGACAAAATGGTGAGACACGAGTAAAGTCCTATCTTTGTTTGGTCTTCGTCACTAGTGAAATAATCTTAAACTGTTAAACAGGAAGTAGAATTTCAATGAAACATACACATTGACCGCAGTTCTGTTGTCATATAAAGAATTTCTCGCATTTCGTTTTCCCTTCTGCAGTTTGAAAAAAAGTTACGACTATTTTTCCCAACAAAGACCGAGATCGGAACGAGTTGAAGCCCATTTCTCTGATTGGGAAATGCATCAATATTTCATCATTTACAACAGTGACATCGTACGATGTATCCTTTGGACGGCAAAATTGTTTTGAATTATGGTGTTCACAACCATTACATGCTTGCGAAAATTCAATTCCGCAAGTTTCGTTTCGATTCGAGCATTTGGAAGGCTAATGCAGTTTGGATTTTGGTGAAAACAACATGTTTGGATACGCAGGCGGAAGGTTTGCGGAGTTTTCCAGACATCTCGTCTGTCAATTTATCTTTCCAGTTTTCCACTAAGCATCGCTTATTAAATGAGTTGGCGATTTCTTCGTTTTACCTAAGATATAATATAATGGCGATTGAACTGCGTCCAACTCCGCATAGCCCTAACTGTTTTTGTTGCCTGTATCTAGCCTTTTTCCCCCAGAGTGAAATTTCCACACCCTGCGCTGTCCCTGTTCAGTTTTACCGTTAACGCCCAAGTCTTTTAGCCTAATGTAGATGCCCACAGGCGATTTGACTCAATGTCCCTTGCGCGTGCTACTCGTGCATGCACGTGTCGGAGCACGTGGTGGCTTAACAACCTTGGGAATTATCTGTAAATGGGTCAGGAAATTTAAGGATGCCAATACGTCAATAAAATGCAGATGTTAATGGCCCGTCAATAAATGGTTGTTAGCCTCGCTGCTGAGTACGTCATTGTCTGTGCCATTGTGATATCAACTGCTGCAGATATACGGGTTTCTATATCAATTGCATGCAATTTGCGCCAATCTTGCCAGGATTAAAAAAGCTTGCAACACATATTTGATACGATTCAGATATAAAACCACAAGCACTTGCATGTGGAAGTCTCTGTCAAATAATCTCTACCGTTCCATTTTTGATCGTCCTTTCTGGTATTGGTTCGTACATACATGTGATAATGTTAATATGCAAATATGTTTAATATACAATGTTGTATAAAATACCGTTAAAAAACAAAAATGGTTTTGTCTTACCCGCTTCTGCCGAAATTTTAAGAACTCTTAATTTCAACATGACTGATACCAAAAACTTTTATCCATGAATATATTTTTTTGTTATAATTCTCGATTAAATTTTATTTTATTTATCCCGGATGTTATATCAACGGGATAAAATCCCAAATTGCCAAGCTTTATGGAGGAAAACTGGGTATAACCCAGAAAAGCCACGAATTCCGCTTGGTGTTGCTGGCAAACCAATCCACATACGATCCGCAGGAACCGAACCCGCTAACAGGGGGCTGAGTATATTGTGTAGACCCCAGGCATGCACTCTTGCAGATCGTACGCTGTAGACCACCCCGTCAAGGCGTCGTTTTTTAGACGCTTCTCCTGGCTTTATTGTCAAAAATTACAATGAGTGTTCTTTTAAAAAAGTTAATTGTTTTTTTTTTCACGACAAGTTACCTGAGGCCGCAATTAACGTGGTGACACTTAAGACTGTGATATTTCGTAACATTTAATGGCAAAAAAAAGTAAAATAACGCCTTCTTGAACGTATCAAAAAACAATTAGCTTTAAAGAGTATAAACAAAAAATGCTAATTGGTTATAATTGTCATGTTCTTACAATGTATGCTTAGCCTATAGTAATAATTGTAGTGATATCGAATAATTACTAAACAATACTGGTTGATGTAGATTTGTTCAATGTTCATTCTACGTCATTTTGAGTGTTTTCTAATTTCGTATACTAAAACGAATCGTGGGTTTATCCATATACGAGTTTTTAATAATAAAAGCGAAAGTCAATAAACAAGGCATTAAAAACAAAGGTGCAAATTATTTTGAAACGCTGAAATGTACTTTTTTTGTATATATGTGTACATTTTTAAAACAAGTTTACATTACAAATAGATTAATGACTCTTTATCAAGATTTATAGATATAATCCTTTAATTGAAACGTTCGTGAATTTTAGATAATAAAGTTAATCTAAGAAATTAAAAAAATATAGAAAAATCATAAAATTTGAAAATGATAAGATATAAATCAAAAAAAATAATCACACTTTCCTAGGAATGTCTATAACTTAAAACCAATGAATATATTCTCTCTTCATGTATTCAATAGCTATATACATAAAAGGGTGAAGAAAAATCTGATGCAAAATATGGCAGAATGACATTATTTAGATATGAAAATGTTATCAACACCAGATATAAATTTTAACGTTAAAATAAAAAGATTCAAAATAAATAATATTGGAAATTATGTGGAATGGCGGGACAATTGTAGTCGACGCAACGTTCCGTAAACCAGAAACCGAACTGTCCAGAAAACAACATTTACCAAGTTTGGTTTCGATGGGTTTTCAACGGCGGAATTTTGTAGCTTTTTATAGCGCCACCGTCATCCGTTCAATGCCATTAGGATAAGTAAAGCGCCAAGCGATCAGCGGCCAAAATAGATGATAAACAGACTACACGATAAAGGTATGGTGGATGAAATGATTCTTAGTATTGCTGATACATAAACCAATGATAGCATTGATTCCCTAGTGTTAACATGTTAGGCTTTTTTTATCGCTCTTTTGGAAATTACTTTTCTTGCCTTCACGACTTCTCGATGTCTGCTTGAAAACCACTCATGGAAACGTCGCAAGGGAAATATATTGAACTTACCATCTGCCCAAGTCTGGGTTATATGTAACATTTAAGTACATCATTATACAATTTCTGGATAACCACTTCTTGTTTTATGATAGAACACAACGTTTCGATGCATATGCCTGTAGCTTTATACTGGTATATACCTCTCCTCGTTTTAGTCCATTTACACCTGATGGCGAAACAGGCATATGCATCGAAACGTTGTGTTCTATCACCAAACAAGAAGTAGTTGTCCAGAACTGTATAAATATGTTACCCCAATGCTAAATGTCGTTCAAGACTTATTTAAGTACATCTACTACAATCTGTTTGACTGATACAAATGAAATTCCATTGTTGATTTCAACTTTTCTTTGTTAAGAAAGCAATGTTTCTGCAAACTTTTCGGCTGCTTTATATATCAAGCTTATATTTTTAATGTAGACATTTTAATGTGCCTCTGGAGGGATTCGAATTCGGATCACTGGCCGGCAGAGCCAGAGTTCTAACAAATTGACACATATATATATATATATTTCTAAAAGCAGTCACACTGGCACAGGGATGTATGTATTCGAACTAGACCCGAGTTCGAATCCCGGTGGAGTCCAGTAAAAATAATTTGAACAAATTAATACCACTGGCACATTAAAATTGTTCAATATAAATCTTCGTAAAAATATATCAAGCATATAAAATATATTTCTGTCCAAATAAACAGAAGCGAAAGTCTGTTGTAGTTGTAGTTGTTCTTGAAGATGTTTATCCGAATTACAAGTACCGGTACCTCTTAACTGCTGTTGGAACACCTTTCTAAGTAAATTCTTCAATAATTAAGAGTGACAGGGCTTTTTTCTTAGATGCCGGCTGCGAGAACGTCCTTCGGTGCTTTAAGAGATAAGAAGTAACATTAAGTCTATCCGTTTGTGGATGGTGTCTTGTGATTGCCCGGCCTCTGTTCGTTGTCAGCAGCGTCGAGGATCGCTACACCGCAATCCAATGCTCATCACTTTTTCTTTCTCTTAATATTCAATAACAAATTACTGACCGAAGAGAATCCAAAGAATGAAGCTTACATCAGTTAACATGTGAATGCTTTTTTTCGTTGGACAAAAATGTGGTTTATTTATAAATGAAAAAGGGTTGATTCGAATAAATCTATTTTGATATTTTGCTTCTGAAATTTGAATTAGGGAAAAAACATTTTTAATGATAATAGCTCCCCGTGCCATAAATTGACAAAAATTAATCTCCCCGTACCTGCTGTTGAAAATATGTTACCACCAGAACGATGACCCAATTTGTTGCCTTTTATAAATCAAAAGTGCCATTTTGTTATTATTTATTTTTGTTATATTTCTAAAAAGATTTATTTATGTTGTGAGAAAAATTCATAAAATTATTTATCCCTTGTAATTGAGTATGAATTGCTTATCTATGTTAAACTTACTTTCTATTAATTCCTCAATCCGAGTTGAAATATTAAAACCTTATAGATATTCTACAACGATTTTTTAAACATTTTAATGTTTTATTTACGGGTTGTTGTTCTTTACGATTGGGGAGATGTACTTTCCGACTGTTGCTGCAGATAAAGTTACGCAACCGCAATTTGGACCAATCAGTGCCTAGAAAAATCGATATATTTGATTTCCGGAGCAGCTGTTTGAATAGTAAGTTAGCGATAAATGTATGCACTCGCTGCTAAAAATAGACGACACGTTGCAACGGAGTTTGCATCAGTTAGATAAGGTTTCTTGAGTAGTTAATTATTTAAATAAAGGAAGGGTTACTTTAATGGTTTATTTTGTTGCCATTGTTCTCATTCTTTATACTGAATAGAAAATGAGATTGTAACGGCTTGTATGTCATTTTGTACTTATGGGCAGTTAGTTTATAATTTTTATGAATGTTTAATCAGCTTTTTAGGGCCATGCTATTAGAATATACCGTCAGTAAATGTTATAAAGATAGGGACTAATATGTATCCCTGTATCATGCCACTTAATTCAACTTAACTGTGATAAGGCTCCGGCATATATAATTTTAATATGAACCGGACAAAACTGAACCCAATAAATTCGCTTTAATAATTTAGACTTACTTGATCAACTTATAGTAAAAATTAATCGCACAATTAAGTCTGACCTATTCAATTTATATTGACTTGCGTAATGATAGTAACTTATTCTGTGTTATTGACGAATTTTTGAT
>JAVFBX010200528.1:0-22919 GCA_034783855.1 Mopalia kennerleyi | reverse complement strand
TACTCCCTCGGCTTCCTCGGTCCATCGTAAGAGGCGAGAAAAGAGGAGCTTTCTGTTGCCCTGGTGTTCTCAGAGCTAAAAGGAAACACGTAGCTGAATCTGTTTGTACTTTTTATTTTTGTCTCCGTCGTCATATAAGTGAAATACCCTTGAGTATGACGTTAAACATCAAACAAACAAACAATTTAGTATTTTGGGCACCCAAACTCTTAGTTGTTTCTTGCATCATCTTTATTTGTGTTATGATGTATGGTTGTTTGTAGATATAAAATATTGCTCACAGGGAAGTTCATGTATAATATCAGAAGTCTATCAAGTACTTGATAGACTTCTGATAATATGTAGTTGAGATTAACTGATTGTCTCTACAATGGGCACTCAGGAAGAATTAGTAACTTAAGACTGACGAGTTAAATCCAGCTTAGAGAGAAGCGCTGCTCAATGCTCCAGGAAGGTCTATCATTGATTACTGTAACGTGCAACACAGGTTTAAGGAACAAATATGTACAGTAGGACAGTAAGTGACAAGCATGGTCATATTACTCTCTTGAGCTATCATGCAACATAAATATTCCAACATACTGTAAATCACACTAAATTTCGTCCTTGGCTTTATAGGGGTTAGCATGTGTGCTAACTTATACTACTTTTTACGTTTGTAAAGCCATAACTTTTTTAAAAAGAGTCATAGGTATAGAAAAGTATATATTTTCTTCATCAGAAATACATGTACATGTACTTGCTCTATAAAAATGCTAAAATATCGCCGCTGTGAGTGGCTTGCCGGATGCAAAGAGTTAGCGTGTATTCACTGGCTTTGCATAATGAATAGGTATACGTATAGCGGAGTGTTGGACGGGAGCCCTGACCCCTGATGACCCCATCTGTTACGACATCTTTGTCTGGTATAGTCTTTCTTTATTACCAGTGGTGTTTGGGATGGTTTCCTTCACCCATTGGGCTGGCTGGTCGTCATCAGAGTGAAATAACTAGCGTTAAACCCTAAACAAACCATAAGCCTGTGTAGAATTAAACCCCATTCAAACACCCAAACATTAAGTCATATGTATTTTACATCGTAGTCTCTATGTTATTTTTTACCTACATGTAGCATCCAGATGGAGTAAGTTATAAACTGTTAGTCCTGCCACTATTACACACTGAAATCCCATTAACAGCTAAATTTAGTCCATGTCTAGGAAGTTATATATATGTAGGTCCTATTTCACCCGTGCAATTTACCTAAATCTTTTCCAGAAGTGAGTTTGTTACCACATGCAGCTTCTGTCAGATTTCTTTATTCAAGTCATATTTATCCCTATACTTGTATTTATCCTTTCATGACAAGCTCAAATTACACTCCTCTAAATGCAGCAAATGCTGTTAAAGTTCTTGCTACTATTGCTAGCTGTTTTCTAACACATCTTACTACTCCCTGTGTCAACAAGCTTATTGGCATAGCTGGTAGCCTGGTACCATAGGAGAACTGTACCGAGAGTGTATCTTCTACAGTCACTGGGGATTCTTTAATGATAATCATAGATTTGCTAGACAAAAAACAGTGGGTTTAGTGTTCAAAACTGCATTAAACACACAAACTTGTTCCATAGCAAGTTGACTTTCAGGTAAGCTTTCTACTTTAGCCAGGGATGGAAATCTGTCAATTATTTTGTCAGACATTTTGCCAATTTTGTCCTGCGTGCCATTTAACACAATGTTAAATTCTGGGGATGTTTACAGGACAATCTCAATCGGACATGTTCTGCAAATGTATAGTTTTTTCCACCTCTGACTTCAGCCCAGGGTTTTTTATAGACACTTTTTCATCAGGAATTCCCCGATGAAAAATAACGGCAAATTGAGTTTTTCTTTAATTTGATATTCAATTTTGTTTGAGAAATTGAGTTTTGGCTTATTTTGGCCACTGGTGAGCTATAAAATTCAGAATTAACAGTGGATTTGCGATGAAAAGTTGGTAAAATTGAGTATTAGTGCATTTTGTGTGCCAAAGATGCGCTAAAAATATTGAGTTTTAGGCAATATCAAATTGAGTTTATGAGAAATGTTTGTCTATAAAAACCCCTGCAGCCATCTGGTTAATAAAGGTAGCATGTTGCAAGCTTATTTCAAATGTTCTTCTGTCAATGGAGGAATATAGACCCTCAGGTATATGAGTGAGTCACAAGATGCTTCTCAGGCAATCGCGGGGGTGGTTTTTACGAAGTTTCCTCTCGGTTTTCAACCATACTAGGGCAAGGAACAGTGTGAAGTGGACAATCCGTTGTCATATAAGTGAAATACCCTTGAGTACGTTGTTAAACCCCAATCAAACAAATAAACAAACAGTGTTTAATACTACATGTACTTACTTGCCATTGTAATTTATCAACACTTGAATTTTCTGTCAAAGCATGCTTTTATATTTTAACTTACTTTGATGATATCAATTAGTTTCGCGAATCGCGAGACCAGTGATCAGATCATTGTGACTTTGGAAGTTTTATAGCATACATGTACACCTACATGTTACTGTATCATGGTAGAAGTTCTTGCCTACTTCTCATCATGATGTGGGATATTAACCCCCAAATCAGTCGATCTAAACTTACATGTAACTGTCATTGTTACAGTCGAATGGTCGCTGAAAGAAACATAAAAAGCTGATTTAAATAAATAATAGCCCCAAGGACTTCCAATGTATGCGTGAAGTGTCGCTGTATTATAACCTGTATGTGTATTGCATTTTGACTTGAGCTGACATTTTGAGATCCCAATCTGACAGGAAAGCCTTCAGAGGGTGTAGCTATGACACACTCACTTCTCCGTTAGATCTGGTGAGAAAATTCTCATTTTTCCAGAAGATAGTGACAGTGAACTTAATCTCATACCTGCAGGGTTTTTTTTTTTAAATTATAAACATATAACATACACGCAAGTTATATACGAAATCAGTTAAAATTAATGGGTATGCCTATTATAAAAACAGCTTTCCTTCTATAAAGCGAGTCCGTCTGTAGACCCTCAGGTATATGAGTGAGTCACAAGTATGGCTGCGGCAATCGCGGGGGTGGTTTATACAAGGTTTTCTCTCGGTTTTCCACCATACTAGGGCAAGGAACAGTTAGAAGTGGACAATCCGTCGTCATATAAGTGAAACACCCTTGAGTACGACGTTAAACCTCAATCAAACAAACAAACAATCCTTCTATAAAGTTACAGTAAAACTGCTTTGAAGATATAGCTTTCAAGTTTTGTGCAGAGATGTATGATAACTACATGTAGATAATTGCATTGGGATTGAAAAGAAAAACATGCTAAAACTTAAATACATTTTATACTGGCCAATATTAAGCAACTTGAAGACAATTGCAAGCAATTATTTCCTAACTTTATATTGCTTTATAAAGTTGTCATTGTCAATGTGTTTATGTGTCCGACAAGAGCTCGTTTCCTGGTTATCTGGTAGTTTGAATGAGTATGGTATAATACGAAGATCTTTGCAATGATCAGTACATCTTCTAATATAAAGAGTAATTTATTCATGAAATTGTGGTGTTATATTACATAACATAGAAGTTATCCGAAAATTTAATTTTGCACAGGGGCAAATTTCTGATGATTAATTACATTACTGTTGACTTGAATTTCCTTGATTCTGTGATTGGAGGCAGATTGCATTGACCCAGGAGTCCAGTTACTACAGGATGTATGTTAACTGACCACTGGACATTACTCATAGCAGATTACATTGAGGGACAGAGATTAAGGACTGACCACATCAGCTGAGTGCCCATTAAATGGTCACCATCCCCTCCGCCCTCTACTGACCCCCAACTGGCCATTGTTTGTCTGTAAACATCAGGCCAGTGATTGGCAGTGGCCCTTTCTGACAACCCTTTGTTACAGGGTGCAAAGTGGTACAGATTACCCAAAGTAGCTAATGCTTACCCAGCTGGAAACATAAAACACTGAGAAATATTTTATGAGTGTGAGGCAAAATGCCTAAAAGGGGGTTGGGTCATTTGCATGATATCTTTAACATTTTAGGCTATTTATCAGCGCATGTTCTAGAGATAGAGGTTAGATTGCATCAGTCCACTGGCTCCATTGTGATCTTAAATGTTCCACCCTTGCCCAGCCCAGACAGAACCAAGTCATGTGTTTTCAAATTAATTACTGAGTCGATCCATTTGATGGTTCTGTTAAATTTACATATAAGATGAAACCATGTTATCCTTATTTGGTAAGTCCATGTTCTGTACATTCTATTGTTATCTCTCTTGCCTTTTTTTTTTTTTTGTTTTTTTTTTTGTTTACATATTTTATGGTTGTTTATTTTCTTAAGACATGTCTTCGAATATAATTAAACTATTTCCTACAAACTTTGTGACATTGGCGCACATCATTCGATAGAATGGAGCCGCCACTCAAACTAAAAACAACAACAACAACAACTTTGTGACATCACATCCTAGCATGTTCATTTCTCCTCAATGACTGCTATTCTTCTTCCCTGGAAATGACTTTACATCCGTGTGGGTAACAACTACACTTTACCATCAGTTAGTCTTAACATAGTATTTATTTAATGACTGAGAGAAGGGCGACAGAAATGTGGGCTATACATGTATGTAGTGTAGTAGAAAGGCAGTGTTATTGTTAAGATGTTGTGAAATCCTTGATCCCAAATACCTTTGTCACCATGGGTTTTATTCAACTTATATATGAGAAGAAGGTAAGATGTTGTGAACATGTATTCATACTAGTATCAAGGGATTAGCCAGAAATCAGAAGTAGGGTGTCCAAAATGGTCATGTTGCTTAACTTTTCATATAACTGGGTGTCCAATTTTGTGTCCTATCTTCTGCATGTTTAAGTTTCTTAAAACAGGGTGTCCAAATCAGGCAATTGTTCACTTCAGGGTGTCCATTTGGATAGGTGGATGGGTGTCTGCCTAAGCCCTTGACTAGTATATACATATCAAAGTCTAAGGATTTTTGTCAATGTATACAAGTATAGTAGCTTAAGCTAAAAGTTTCTCATTAAGGTGCACTTGTGGCTTTATTATTATTTATTCCTCCCAAAACATCACATGAAGTTAAAGATAAGACATTGGCTGACTGCCTGTACATGATATTAAGTAATGGGAGACGGTTCGACAAAAGCCAATCGGGCACCTAACTCGAGTTTTTCCAGACATAAAACCAGAAAATATTTCTCACACCTACACGTACCCCCAGAGATCCAGTGCCTGGAATCATACCCTGGGTACATGTATCGGCAACAACCCCAGCCCAGCAGGTGCCCTTGGGTTAAGTGCAGTATGTTTGGAGAGTAGCAATACCAACTGTACATACCACTGGAGGAACATTAGTTTTCCAACCTTAGAACACTTTACATATTTTGTTGTCCTAGTGTCATTTATTCGTGGAATACATCGCTGTCATAATATAAGTGAAATGCCCTTAAAAGCCCAGCAAACAATACCAATTGATCAACCCAGCTGACCTGGCCACACTATAATCTAACAGTAGATTGGAAGAGAGAACAATCGGCCATTCACCGAGATTAGTGCAATTTTTAAACAATATTTAATACTTTACCAAATTACTAAAATCATACGTTTGGTCATAAAATCTCATTTCAGGTCAAACGAAAGTACATGTATGTCCCGGTAAAGAGAACAGGTGGTTGATAAGATTTCAAATTTATGTCTAAAACAATTTTTATTGTATATTGTATATTTCTCCATATGTAGAATAGACAGCTGTTTGTTGATTGTTCTTCCCACACAGTCTGGCTGACTGAGTGGGAGCTTACAGATATACGTGTAGTCTCAGAAGACGAAACTAATATAGGGAATGGATAGGCCCACCACGCAAATACGTTTTAATAAATGTAAAGAAAGAAATATCTGTATGCCCCCGCTGTGGATCGCAACAGAGACCTATTGCTGACCAAGCCAATATTGTTCTACCATACCCTTAGTGAAATAACATTAAATATGGCGATAAACCCAAATGAAACAAACCCTCTAAGTTTTTTGTTAGAGTTAAGCTTGAAAATATGACATGGAGAAGGGAGGACAATAGCAGTTATAAAGTGTTTGTTTGTTTGTTTGATTGGGGTTTAACGTCATACTCGGGGGTATATCACTTATATGATGATGTGCCATCCCAAAGGGGGAAGGAAATCACCCTCGACACCACTGGCATTATAAACAAAGACAAGACAATACAGGACGCAGTACAGACACCACAAACAGATCGGCTTCCTTTCCCTTTAGCTCTGAGAGCACCAGGCAGGGGCTTAGCCAGAAATCAGAAGTAGGGTATCCAAAATGGTCATTTTGCTTCACTTTTCAAATAACTGGGTGTCCAATTTTGACAGTTCTCCTATCTCCTGCATGTTAAAACTTTCTTAAAACAGGGTGTCCAAATGAGGCAATTATTCACTTCAGGGCTTCCACTTGGACTGGTATCTGCCTAAGCCCTTGCTATCACTTTATATTCTTTTAACCCAATATTCTGGTAGATTCTTTAAAATAGCCTACATTTGTATGTGTTTTACTTTCAATATGTGATTCCTCGATTAGGAAGATCTAAATACATGTAGTATTTATGATTGTCAATAAACAAGTTTATTACCTTTGAGGAAATACCAATTACCTTACTGCATGTCAGAAAATCTGTGATACAGTACTTCCTATGAGAGACTAATTCATCATGTGGTCAATATTATAATTATACGGAGAGAATAGCATTTGATTTGTAAGGCTGAGCTGACGGACCGAATTTCTATTTAACCGAGAATAACTGTTCTGATAATACTGTGTATAAGTTGTTTGTGCGTGTGATGTGTTAATTCGCATTCCATTGGGTTCTCGTAAAGTTCACCCCCCCAGAAATGTAGCGTGTCGATATGATTTGCATTGATCCACTCTTTTCATAGGCCATTTAATTGAATTGTTAGCGGTTGCCATAGCAATGAAGCATAGATAAATATCTGTTGAGTAAATGGAGCCCTTACTAGTTTGGTGTCAAAGGAATCCACGGGAGGTTTGAAAACAATGTCAGATCTCTTTGCAAACAGTCATCCAGGGTTTTGTTTTTTTGTTCGCTTAGAAAACATTTCGATCAGATTTAAGAATTGGTAAAATGAATTTGGCGTGTGGATGCTAACTAAAGAGGGAGCCGACTTTGCCGACTCACCAGACCTAATCAGAATGCTCTTGTATATTTTTTTTCCTTCAGAATTTAATTTGATTTTTCTCAAACATACCACTATGTATTGTTAACACATGTACAAATATAGACATAAAAGGCTGTCAAATTTCCTAGATTGGGTTGTGAGTATGCTGGCATTGATAGAAGTCATTTTCTTGAGTATATTTAGCCTTAAGTCAAATTTAATTTTAAATTAACTTTATTAAAGCACTTTTTGATGATCCACAAATTTGACGTTTTAGAGTTTTGCTGCTCTAATTATGTGCACAGCAGTACCCAGTAATGCCCCTCATTGGGAGTCTTATGTTTTGAACGTTATAACCCTGTGAATTGTACATGTAACTATCAACACATGCAACTATTCCACTGATTGCTTTTTTATAATTGTTAGTGCAAGTGCATGTCTATGAGTGCACCAATGTGACCATATATCTTGCCGAATCATACCACATTATAAAGTAAACAAAAATTGTGTCGAGTGTTTTAGAGGTGGAAATTCTATCTTACCAAAGAGTGGTGAAAATGCTACAAATAAGTTGCTATTAAACAGTTTATTTTTAATTATTGATATTCACCATATCACTTGCACATGACATTTTTCCATGACATTAACTAATGTACAGTACACTGATACGCGGAGGGTTGGGATGGAGCTTCAAGTTTCCCTTGTGCTCTTGGAGGTAGGAAGCAACATGGAGCTTCTGTGTTTGCTATGTCCTATTGGCCTGTGATTGCCCTGTTTTTGTCCTGTCCTGTCTTTGTTTGTTGCCAGTTGTCTCTTTCACACATTTGGCTGGAACTCGTCACAGGAGTGAAATAACCTTAAGTATGGCGTTGAATCCTAATCAAACCAACAATACACTGATACAATTCTTTTTCCCAAGATTTATACCAATTTCTGTCTGAATTATTCAAATTTGCTTTTTAATAAATTTACTTTATCAGTGTGTTTGGCTTATCTTTTTTTACACTATTTTAGAAAACATATTCTCCATATGCAGATGTGCATGGCTGTCAAGATTTCATTGTCCTGGTCATTATATGCATTTTACTATTCTCAGCATTTTAAACTTATTGAGACATTGCTTTGTGGTACTTCAAGGGCATATTATGGAACACTGAAATAAGCTGGCACACAAACATAATTTAACAGCATAGAATTGGAACACACACACTCAGTTTCTTCACACCATCTGTTTGGATTATGATTTCAGGGCTTAAATAATCATAAGCTTGAACCCCTTCTGTAACCTGTCTGTTTGTATACATAGGCTCAGGTGATAATTAAATGTACATGTGATATGGCAGACATATATACTGTAATAATTTGACTTACACCGCAGGCTACATTTTCATTCAATTCCAAATGGTGATCAATACATCACCAGTGAAATTGTCTTATATATATTTTTTTTATTGTCAAAATGAAATGATATATAACATAATAGGACGGTCCCGGTTTTTTGTAGGGAACATCCCAGATGCTGGCTCACTGATATATCAGAATTGTGTAGTACTGGAACACGGGAGGTATCCAACACAAGATTGTGTATACATTGTAATAGGGATAATCACACCTTCATCCAGTTATTAAAAGGAAGGTCCTTTAACCTAGACACCATGTACATACAAACAAGATTGAACTTTGTTATGTTCCTTCCAATAGGTACTGTACCAGAAGTCTATCAAGCAGAAGTATGAAACCAACCATTACCTAGTCTCTATTAGGCATTCTGACTAGACCAGCACTAATTGTTGACAAAGCACCCGCTGGAGAAAAATACAGTAACCTCAAAGAACATGAATTGGATGTGGAATCATGGGTAAATCATGCTTAAGCTGTTTCTACTGCTGGGCAAAGGTTATATTTTACCCATACGGTGTCAGTAAACTCAGACATTCAAACTGCGCGAAAACAAGCAAAATACCCAATTTCCTGCGCGATGAGTCATATGGCACTAGTCCACTGAAAGTCACAATGCCGTTGAGACTGGGCAATGGCTGGTTTCATACTTCTGTTTGATCGACATCTGGTACTGAATATTCGTTTAAACTGCATCCAACCAAAATTTGTTGACCCCATAATTCTATATCAATTTGAGCCAAAGCATAGTTTTACCAAGGTTTTCAAACAGTTTTCTGTTTAACTTAAGAAAACTGGCTAGGGAAAAACATACATTATCTAAGTCCAATATTTTTTAGTGTACTGTCCATAGATAAACATATTTATGTCAAACATTTATTGATTGTCCAAGTATGTTTAAATTGTTAGGGGATATACAGTAGCTGTAAGTGGTCAGATGGTCAGTTAGTATAGGTGTTGTGAGTGTTAATTCAGATACACAGAGGTCTATCATTAACAGCTCTCATGTTTGTGATGGTTTAAAATGATCTCTCATCGCCAGTGTCAAGCTATACTGAGTTATTGACCACATGAGATGTGTGTAGTACTTAATAATTTTGCTTCCTGCTTTCTGTCTGACTGCAACAACAACAGACAGATCTCAGCCTTAGGTGTCTGTATATCCAGGTAGATATTTTCATCTCCTCTCTATTTTAGTATTTAGTCTGATAATATATTAATATTTCATATATTAAAATGTACAATTACGTCATAAGAGAAGATATTGAACAGGCCAATTATGGACATTATGTCAATTGAAGTGTAAGGATTATATTTATTTTTGGACAAGGTTTAATGATAGGTTTAGGGTTAGGTTTAGTATTAATCCGGACTCAGAGCTAAGAATGCCGGTTATATCTTACATATATCATACATCTGATCAAGCTAAATATGTGTCCAAATATTCTTTTTAAATGGGACTAGTGCTGTTGATAAATTCTGCACCTCTTTATTAATATATGGATTATCTCTAATGTGAGTTTTAATTTCAAGTTGTGTCGTTCACATTGACTAGGTAAGAATAGCAGGATCTGCAGAATTGTTCCCTGTAGAAAACAGCAAGACATCAGTAAATCATCACAGAACATACATGTATATCCAATCTCCAATTATACAGATTTTGTGCCATATATCCAGTGATTTTTATTCTGTCAAGAATGAAATCATAGTGTTGACATCTTATGTATATGGGTATATGATTGATTAAGGTGATGGAACTGGATTCATACAGCCCGCTTAGTGTTCATATTTATGACAAATATGTAAAACCGCATTGACATTATCTGATTTTTTTTTTTGCACATTAATTTTTAATTAGGATCCTTCATGTATGGCGATTCATCTCCATAGCATAAAGTATAATAGAGTGTATGTGTTACTGATGTGTCGCAAACATAACTGGAATATTGTACGGCTTTCTATTGAGCAATAAAAACCATCTGGTATGCTTGTCAATAATTCAAGAGGAGACTTTAGATAATTGGTGTGTCTCTTCATCCCGTTGGTCTATTCATTGCCTGATGTAATTAATATTGAATTACTCTCTATAGAACCAATACAGGTGCATTCTTATGGCGCAATTTGTATTAACTGTTTAATAAAAAAAAGTGATTTCCCAGATTTGTCGCACTCTGATTGGTTCTGGGGTTTTTTGGGGTACATTTTTGTTGACCAATTAAAATGCTTTAAATTTGAGACCCTAAAGTCATTTCGTCTTCCCATTCTGATTGGCTGTGGGTTTTCTGAGTTTTTATTTTTCTAAATTTTTATTGACCAATGAAAAAGCTTGTATATTAGGGATGCTATAGTCATTTGGTACTAGAAACCACATGTTGACAATGTGCATTTGCATTCTGATTTGGTGTACATGAAAATTGGTCTCATTTCAAGTCAGTTGGTATTAAAAATTAAAAGTAAGTCAACATCCATCTACAACACAATGGCGACATGCAAGTGGAAAAACCTTGAATAAGACCTAAATAATCATGTCTATTAATCAGATTTTATAATAAGATTTTTTCCTTACTTAGTGGTGAAGGGTTAGGAAGGAGCTTCCTGTAGCCTTGGTGAGCTCTCACCTCTAGGAGCAACATGAAGCTGGGGTGAATACGATGTCGTCGTATTTTATCCTTTGGTTGCCCTGTATTTATCCCGTCTGTCTTTGTTGCCAGTGGCGTCGAGAGTGGTTTCTTCTTACTCATTGGTCGGGCATGGTGTCCTGTGAGTGAAATTACCTTAAGCACAGCTTTAAACCCGATTCCAACAAACAAAGAAAACTTAAATATTGCAGTACACTCAAACTTACAAGGAAAAATAATATATTTTCACAGCCTACATGTACAAATCCGCATTACACAGGCATATAGAACATGCATGATTTTGACAGTATGATATACATATATGGCAGGGGGGAAATAAGAGCACTTTTTGGTAATATTTTGAACAATTGATTTAATCCGTATTAATCAGGGTCTCCTCTTGATTTTATTTACTTTGTATTATAGCTGAAATAAATTGATTGACATTCTAAAGTCAACAGAATGTGTTACTTGTTATTGATTCGGATGAATTATGGATGGATATTGATGTTTTAATATGTCAAGCACAAGTAGGACTTTGCCAAGGTTATTTGCATTCTGTATTTCATAGGTGTTATGATACATGTAATGTGCACTGAGGAAGCACCGAGTCTACTTGTGTCCGTGTATAGAGTACTTCTTGACCACCTCCAGCTTTGACTTGTAACTTAATCAATACTCACTCAATATTCTCATGTCCTGGCTGCATGGCTGTGAATATTCCCTGTCATGATTGGGAAGGCTGGTCTCCAGGAGATGTCCAGGCTTTGACCTGTCCAAGGTTATCACTGCTCTAGCGCTAATTAGCTGTTGATGTGAAAGTAGGCCAGGTGTTTCTGCTCACTCAGGTGTATTTTTGTGGCCAGGTAAGTGTGATCAGCCAAACTAACACCTTTCAAAGCTAATATATACAACCTTTACATAATGAGGCTAATATATAAACCTGAACTCAGTTGACTTTCCCTTCATTTATAATAGGTTCTTCTTACTGTCTATCTGGATACAAGTAACCTAACAGGGGTAATGTAGTTAAGATGTCAAGTTTCAATAGATATCAGGTGTTCTTATTATATGATTATATGATGTGCTCATTGTTAAAAGGGTAGTTGGAAGGCACGAGGCTCTAGTGTCCCTAATGCTTCGAAAGATAAGAAGCAACTCAAATAAGTTTGCTTGTGGTTAAGGTGAATGTAGATATATAGTTTCCTTACCACGGCCTGATTACAGAATGATTTTGATCCTAATGGCTATGTGGATGTTTAACCATTGTATCCTAAGGAACGTCGAGTTCAGAGACATGATAAAAAGTTTGACATTTATGTTTGTGTATTTGTTAGTCTCAGTAGATCTGCTTGTGTCATTGTCTGCATCATTAAATGTAGATGCACCATAAGTTTTCATTTCAGATTTATTCCGATTCACTTTGGTGTTTCTCCCATAACATGCTCATTGGTAGATCATTGTTTTCATGAACAATGATGCTTATCTGTTGAACTAATTTGTGTTCAGATTTTGACATTGGTTTTTTGTGAGATTTTCTTTTGGGATATGGCAATGTCAGCCTGGTTCCAGGATTAGAAATAATATGTTTTTGGGGGTATACTCATATGGATTTGTTCAGGTTTCAATTTCTTGAGGAACTGGTTGAACAGAATATGACTTTAGACTATATCTGTTGTCCGTGAATGAATACAATTGATAACAAAAAATGTCGAACAAATAATTGCGGTTCAAAGTTTTATGCATTTAAGAGCCTTGATTAAATTGTCATTGTACAAAAGTTAATGAAAGTTGAATAGGATTTAGTTACATGTATTGGTAGAGCGGTCACCCTGAAGCTTTCAGAGCCGCATAAAACAGGGAACACAGTCAATCTGTTTTGTTTGGTGTCTTTTAAATAAAATTAGTCACAGGTCAAGCAATGGCAAGTAAACTCACAATTTTTAGTATTGTTGTCACAGTATATACATGTATTATACTGCATGTTGTGAAATCAAAGTTAATAAACATTTCAGAAAGTCGTTCTCTGTTCAGACATATGCAGAATTTCTTGGCATAAAGTGAATAGTAATTGCTGTAATAGACATCATTCTGAGAATGTTTTTTATTTATTTATTCATTTATCCGATGACGGATCAACTGGAATAAATCCCAATCACAGATCATTGGCCAGCATTTTTGTGAAAGGAATACTGGGTAGTAAATTTACCCAGAAAACCGCCTCATTCATTCTGGTGTCTTAACAGCATTCCTTGAAACTGACCATAGCCAATTTTTTAAAACACAATACAACCATTGGTGGAAAACTCACTTCAGGCATCTGTCCTTCACCATTTAAACATGTATGGTCAATAGGCTGTAACATTATCAGCACCAAGAGCTTGTTCAAATTGAGCGACTTCTGTAGAATCTGCAAGGTACTTGTAGTGGACTTGCTGCCAAGTCAGTAGCCTCCTGTCATAACCCCTTTCATACAAAAGTACCTTTTACATGAAGCTATGATACCTTGATAATAGGTAGAAATAACAGAGAAGAACCATCTTTATCATATTACAGTATCTAATATACTAATTCAAGAAAACAGAATTACGTTATTTCAATAATATTATATTTACTGTTATACATTTATGTGATTATCTGAAAATATACAAAAATGCACGAAGCTCAACCTCTCTGTGGCATGGGAACCATTTCATTGGTGAGTGTAAAATAACCAATTATTGACCAATCAACAATCCCCAGCAACCATGATTTTGTGATTCTCCACTCAAATAGAAAACTGACCATTCCACTGGCCCCAAGCTTTCTGAGTAATGTTACCAGTCTTTATTTTGGTGCCACCAATATGTAGAGGCCATGTTGTAGATTTAGTGCGGCAACAGATTCATTACATTGGATTGTAACACAGACATCGTGAGAGAAAGTAGTTCAGATGAAACAGAACAGAAGAACGTGTGCCAAAACGAGGATTATTGAGAAATAGATTTGAACCAGTGAGTCTATCAGCTGAGGATAATGACACTTCTGAGTTATCTCATGTAAATGGGATTTTTGTCTTAATAGTCAGTAGAGTTTTGTTCTTCTTGTAAGATACAACCCTTTTGTGATGTCTTTATTGTCCTGTATTGGTCCTGTGATGTTGGTTTTTTTTTTGGGGGGTGCCAGTGATGGTTCCCTTGATCCATTAGGCTGGTATGCTGTCATATGAGTGAAATAACCTTAAGTACAGCATTAAACCCCAATCAAACAAACAAACAAACTGCTACACTGTTATATATTGATATATTTATCGCCTCTCCATCACCTCTATCTATATGCACTGCTTCTCTTCAGCCAGCACTCAAATGCATTCAATCGACCAGTGACTAATTAATGACATTCCCCTGTAACCCTCCCCTGCTGTATCATTAAAGTATCTACATATGTATGCATATCCCCTTCCAGTGTATATTTGATGAGTTTCTACTTGAGTAACATCACAGGGCTTTAAAGTAGATGTACCTGACAGCTGGCAGTCAATGAATCAATACCGGTGCAGTAGTGTGGGTACATCTCACAAATATTCCTAATTTATCTTGACTTTTAATACAGCAATCGTCCACATTTTTCACAACATTATTTTTCATTCTTGAACCATTTTTCTAGCAAGCTGACCACACGTTTGTTATTTGATAATTTGTGATTGAGCAGGTGTGTCCATGCCTCTTCCATGTGGATTTATTAGGAGATGTACAGTAGTCAATAGCCATTTGATAATCATAACCATATACTGTGGCTAAGTGTATAGTTACAGATCTCTGCAGTCTAATGCTCTCAGATGAAGCCCTAACATTGATTTTTCTCACTATGTGTCGCACATTTCTGTTTTTCAGCCGTTTGTATTTAAAATGAGACCCCAGACTCTCTTTAGATATTATTGTATGGAAGAAAGGAAAATGGCTCAAGTCTTTTCAGGATGATTTTTATATATATTTTATTTCGCTTTATGGACCAGGTTTGTGTTTTTTCTAATGAAATGGCTGCATTGTCTGTGTCTTTTTAATATACATATGAAGATTTGCTTGTGTATGAAATGATACCTCAACACCCTTACAACCATTATTGAAATCTGATTTAAATCAGCTCTAATACATGTAGCTCTTGGTGTTGTCGCAATATATATCCAGGCCAGAGCTGCAATCAAGTCGAAGCAATGAGACTTATTGTGTGTCTATAGTCGTCTAGGTTTGCGCGTGTCTGAATCCACCGACTGATTTTGTCTCAGTATCAGCATTATGTAGTGATTTGGTGAGATTTCCGTCTCTGTCTATGACACTTATGTTCCAAAGGGGAGCACTCTAACCATATTGACTCCCCCTGTTATATATATAAAGTGGAGAAAAACTTCAAAGATAAACACTGATTGAACAAACAAATCAGCTTTAATATGGACATGAATGGCCAATATTAACATGTCAAAGCACTGCTATTCTCATCTTCTGTTTACCAGTATCTGGTAATTGAGTCTATTAGAACAGACAATATCACTTGAGAGTCATGACCGAGAAATGGGTTACTGTTATTATATATTAAACAAATAAACATTTAAAAAAGAAGAAAAACTGATATGGGTTGCAAAATTGAAAATACATTTGAATATTTTAAAGCATTATTAGACGATACAAAATATTTCAACATATTTCAGCCAAACAACATAGTATTTTATTATTTTTTTATTCTGGGTGGTACTTCAACCGTTTCTATAATACTTCTACATCTTTTTATTGTTAATGTGTATCTTTTTGGTAATGGCAAACCAGATTATATTTTGGAGCCACATTGTTCACACACTCAATTTTATTGGGTTATTTATTGTTGACGCACATAATAGACAGTCACAAAAGCTGGCTGGAAATTGTTGGGTTAATGGTGTTTATGGTAGAAAGAGAGTGGACCTGAAGTTCCTGACTTTGTCTAGTTATCTGAAGGTCATAGAGTCAGAACGAAGAACAACTCAAGACCAACCAAAGTCAATCAATGAAGTCAATTGTAGCCAAGACGGAGAAATAAGCCATTATTTCTGAGATAACCCATTATTTCTGAGAAGCCAGCGTTTTTCAGGAGAATGCTGTGTAAGATTTCCGCTCCTCTGGGCGTCTTTTACAGGATGGGATTTCATCAAACATTTCCAACAGACATTACCATTATTTTCATGTTTAAGTCAACAGATTCTATGTGGTGCAGAGGCTTTCTTTTTCTTTACATTTAGCGTGCTGTTATTTTTTTATCACCGTTATGAGATTTGAACCTGTGTAATTACAATTATATAATAAACAAAACATTGATGATTGTGATGATATTCTCGTGTATTATGCCTGTATACCTTCATCGATTATACCTGCACAATGTTCTTTTATTTGCATTCACCCTATGGGATTTCAATTCCAGAATCCATGTTAAAACAGGTGGAACCTTACACAAACTGGGCAATTAGTGCTCTCACTGTAAAGTCCTGCATGAAAGCCGACATACTTCTCATGACCGAAACTCCATAGTGGAAACTAGAAAAACTTGTGTTTACTGAACTTCTCCTTCCTTGTATGATAGACACTGAATGCCAATTCCTCCACTGAAAATGTATTTGTCTTAAAAGTATGACACTAAAACATGTTCTAGATTTTGCGCCATCTTGCATTCAATTCATAGGATCTGGATTATTTGATGAGGTTTCCTAATCATGGATCAATGAACCGATCAGAGCTAAGGTCTTAGATGAAAATTGATTTTATATCTCATCCTTGGGTTGCCTCTACCTCAGAGATGACAATGTGTGAACTTCTCAGCAAGATATCTTGAAAATCGTTGGTCTGAATTTGATCAAATTTGTTCGTAAGACATTCCCCTGGTGAAACTCCTTGATTAGTTTGTTAGTTAGTATTTCTATTTACAACCCAAATGCACCTATTAAAAAATATCAGAGTACCCTGGTATTTCTAAAGATTAGATCTGGTCCGTTTCAGAACATTGTGAAATTTTCATCTGATGATCTTATTTTTATCTGGTTAAGAAAGTACATGTATCTAAAAAGAATTTCAACTCATTCAAGTATATAGTTTGGTTTGTTACGGCACTGAGTCAAGGTGCCTAATTTTCTTTCCCTGCATTAAAAATTGTTGCTGAAGGCTTTATTGATACCTTTTTCCCCTTCTTTTTGAAAATCAAACTTTTAATGCTAAAACTAAAATGAAAAAATGTATATAATTGAAGATTATGTTTTGGATTCTGGAATGGCAAACTAAATTATTCTGGGAATCAATGACTTATAAACTAAGGGTAAGCATTAAGGATGTAATATGCCATACACCATCAGTTCTCATAGCCTGATTTATCAGCCCTGGTATCCTATTGATGTCAAATCCAAAAAGATTATGTCATACTACTGAGTGATGCTTATATGGCAGACAAATAGCTAGAAGTCTAAAAGAAAAATGGCATTACTGTATTTACTCATATTTGGCAGGATTTTTGATTAGAGCATTGATATAACATTGATTACTGGTTCTATTAAACTGCCTTTCTTGATGGGTAGACAATACTATTATGTAGGCTTCTATCATAGTTCTTTCTGTCTGGAGTTAATTTTGTTTTATTCCTTGGCTTCATTTCTGGTCTGGTGGAAAATTTGCTGATTAAATATTAAGATTGCCGCTGCCTACTTGTCTGAGAATATTGCATGTTGATTGTATCCCAGGCTTCAAGGCAAAGGAAACTATGAATACAGCAGACCATGTAAGTTGTAACCAAGTTATAGTATTCTGTCTGTTCTATTCTAAATATATAGCTACATATATTTAAACCAGAGGCCATTTGTTTGAAGTGCTATTACATTTACTCCTGTATTAGAAGGCATCACGCCATGTTGAAGGTCTATCTCTAACCCGGTATTAGCAATTTTATCTGGTGTTAGCGGCTTATCGTCTTTCGAGCAACTGGCCCCAGACCTATAGAGGAATACAGGCTGTGATTTCTAATAGAATCGGTACCGCAAGTTGGACTTTACTTATTGCCATATGCTATATGTATTGTATAGATTCCAGGCTGTATGTCAACCTCTGATATCATACATGAGGAACGTTCAAAGTTGGCTTCAGGTATCACAGGGAGGGTTTAATGATTATGTGTTTGATTGAGATTTTACGCCATACTTAAGGCTATTTAACTCATATGTTGGTTGCCAGGCCATTGGATGAAGGATCCGCTTGATAGCGATTGCAAATTTCAATAAACTGACAACACAAGACAGTCACATGACGCAGTACAAAGAAATTACCAACAAAGTGACTTCCTGTTGCTCCTTGGCTCGTAGACCACTAGAGCAACAGGATAGTCATACTCGCTAATTATACACACCTGGGGTATTTTGTACTCATACCTGGTCCAATCTACACCTGTATGTACATTAACTGAGGAAGTTGTACAACAATCTGAGAAATTGTCATCAATTTTGTTCTACTTTTAAATGAAGCATTACAATTTTTTTTTTTATTATAAATTCATAGAAGACTGAAGTAATTATTCTATTGTGACAATAATGTTTGTACAAGTTATGGTCTATGTAGACTCAATATGATGTACTTTCTTTCCAGTATTTTATAATTTATATTAATTAAAGATTTATACTCAGAAAGAGTTTCTACAGTCAATTTAGTGCTGGAAACATATGGGCGCTTGAAAATTATATAAGCTCAAATATAAAATTGAAACCCTAATGGGGGCCAGAGCCCTGGTTATGGTCTGATGAATTTGGAATGGAAACTGGGAAACAGTTTCTAGATACTTCTCTGTCTCAGGCGTCTCAAGTAAGTATTTTAGTGATTAGGGATATCGAGACTGTCAATTTAACATTGTTTAAGATTATCCAAGGATTCAGACTTATTATTTATATTACATGTATTAAAGTTAAATTTATGAATAACTTAATCTTGTTTTTCTCCTGACAGGATTGAAAACTGATGTAAGTGGTGCTTGAAGTCATCCCTGGTGGAGATCTGTGGCCGTTAGGAAGTTAATAAGGAGTCTGGAATACACAGCCTTTACATCCAACTGTCATCCACTGGATTACTGAAGAGCCGAGTTAATCCTTCTTTCTCAGGATTATTGGATCCTAGTTGGAACTTTAATATCAACCACCATGGCTTTTATTGCGAAGCAGATGGTAGGCAATCAGCTCAAGTCTGTTAAAGGTAAATATACCAGTAATTGAAGAGCTAACCTAGATGGCTGATTCGCTGTGTCCGTATTCTTCATGTAGCTATGGTGGGTGAACTGAAGAATATCACCAAGCAACACAAAACACTGGGTTTTATCTTTGTGCAAAGAATAGAAAGTATCAGATTTGTCGGTTTGAGAAATTTGTCAAAACACATTGGACTCTTATGAAGTTATATGTTCTCCCTATAAAATTAGCACAGTAGACTAAAGGTTGTTCACCCCCCTTCGACGACCCCCCCCCCCTCCCCCCTCATCTAAGATGGATAGTTTGGAGAGTCAATATTCTTAAAGCTTTTGAGACAGAAAGTATGTTGCTGTTATATAAGCTGTAATATTAACAATATATTTATTTGGTACCACTGCTGCTATGGCAAGACAGTATGCCCATACTGTAATGTAGAAATTTAGCTTCAGTCAGCTCTGCTTGCATGGTGTAAAATTATAAGAGAGGGAATGAGAAAAAAAACTTCAACAGTTCAAACATTATCTGCAACACACAGCTTTTTTTTCTCCTTGGTAAAACACAATAGCTTTTAGATTCATTATTTCCATTTCGTATTGGCCTTTGTTTAAAATTTTAAAAAGCCGTGTTTCATTGTAGTTTGGAGGTGTTAGTGAATTATTAACTGGTTTCTGTTTGCTCCCAGTGTCTCCAGGAAGGATTCTTTACATAATTGATAGTCCCTTGTGGAGTTTCTTAATCCACTTTACAGTCTGTCCTTATAAATTAGCTCCCGCTCAACCCAGCCTATCAGGAGGAAAGGAGGGTCTGTAATGGGGTAAAACACTAAATCAGAACACCAACTAAGGTAGTCCAGATCCCAGGAGATAAATTGTTAGTTTAACCTGGGGTCAGATGCTTAATGAGGCAAATTTTGTTTTGATTCCATCGCCTTCCAATTCAGTCTTGAGTTAAGTTTTGAAAGCAGCATATTTTTTCCCCTTTGAAAATGTTGATGTAAGCCTTAGGCAAAAGTGATGCTTTTGGTCCTAAGAGACAAGAAGAAATCTCTTTTCACATCAATTTTTTTCTCCATTGTGTGATTATGTTATCTTTGTTGCCAGTGGCATCAAGGATGGTCTACTTCACCTATTGGGCTGACATGCTGTCACATGACTAAGACAACTTAAGTATGGTGTTAAATCTTAATCACAACCGGCTGCCAATAATTTACCAGGGGAGGAGAGAGGTGTATTTGGGGGGGGGGGGGGGGGAGTTTTGTCTTCCTCTTTTCTACTTTTCTAACACTGATGAACGTAGATATACTAAATTATGATATATTTAATTTGTTTAAACATTTTACTTATTTTCAAGGGAACAAGAACTGGTTTTTGGATTTACTGTTTATTTACATTATGTCTTTGGCACTTAATAAACTGATTTAGAGTCGTTAATACTAAACTTTCCAGATAGAGCGTCAATATATTTTTAATTTAATAAAGTTCCTTTTCCTATTTTCACATTCATGCACTTGCTTAGCTACAGATAAATTGATTAAAGTGAAGTGACCAAATGAAGTTGTGTTGTTTGTGAAATAAAATTACTGAAGTATGCTAAGAATGAAGGAATATTGAGTGTACATGGCAAACTCCTTTTTATTATGATCAAAGAATTAATCAGGAGATCTGAAGATCATGATTTCAGTTATACATTTTGAACTGAAGTTCTATCTAGAGAGCTTCTTTTCATTGAAGCATAATCATATTGCAATTTGTTAATCTGTCTTTTCATAATGTTGAAAAGCTGTTTCATATTAAATGAGGAAATGAAGATACATGTAAATAATCTGTTAGTATTATATGTGAAGTAGACTATGGGTTTTTGAGGATTCTTCTCAGTCTATTTTTTCCTCTCCTAATCTTAATGTACTACCAGTAGTGCCACTCCCAATAAAGAGGTACTCATTTTGACAGAATATTGTCCCTTTATTACACCATATATTCTTTATAGTATCTCTTTCTTCGGCATTGCACTACTCCTGTATTATGTGAAGTAGAATTACATTACCATACTGAAAATACATTTCACCACAGTATCTTGATTGGAGTACTTAAGGTTATTTCACTCACATGATGGCGTGCCAGGCCAATGGGGGAAGAAACCCATCCTTAACGACACTCATAACAACAACGACAAGGCAGGACCAAATCATAGGATGCAATAAAACAACATCACAAACAGATCAGCTTCTTGTTGCCCTTTAGCTCCGAGAGCACCAAGGCAACAGGAAGCTCCCTTCCAACCCTCCCCCAATATATTGAGTCCATACTCTTTAATAAGTGGTACAAATACAAACAAACAGAAACATATTGTATTATACATGAATGCAAATGGGTCACTTTTATAGAGAAAATCAGACAGATGGTTTTATCTGTATATATATTCTTTCTCCACAATAAAAAAATATGTTCTTAGATGTATTCATTAATTAGAACAATTTTTGTAAACTGATAAATGCAAGGAGACCAGGCCATACATAATTCACACTCTTAAAAGACAATTGTCTTTATTTTCAAACAGAATTGTTTGTTATAAATAATATTATATCAGCAATTATGTAATTAAAAACATAGCTTCAGCAATTATTTCATTGATAAATAATGTGTGTACATAGATTTTCAAATCCTATAAATATCCAAGTCGCTGCATTAGTTTTTATCAGAGGTCATCATATAAATGATGAAATAACAAAATCAAACAATCAAACAAAACCGCCCATGGCTGTGGCTTAGTGGTAGCGTGTGAGCTTTCTAATCCTACTCCAATTAACTGTTCATGGGATCGAGTCTGTCGACCATCACACTATGTGGCTCTGGCAATCGCAGGTATTTCTCTTATATGAAGTTGATGCATCCAACAGAAGTACATGTAGTAATGACACCAGCCTCATGTAACCATAAAATGTGTAGATTTTTTCTCTGTTGGAAAATGAATGTTCCCCGAGTGATATGTAAAGCTGTATGTAAATACTTTAAACCTGCTACCCTCACCCATAGGGCTAATACTTCAGACTGACTATTCTTCTTATAAAGATATTATACTCAAGATAATAAACAATCCAATATAAGGGTGAAAAATAACCGATGGCACAAGAAACTTATACCACTGACCTGTTTGATTACTGGTGATACAAGAACATTGGTTACAACAATCTGATCATACTTTAGTTGTTGTTTTTTTCTCAAAAGAAGGGGGAAAAAACTTGTTTTTCAGAATGACAAAAATAGGAAGAACACAGCCTGATGTAATTAATATTACATTTTAAATAGTTGCAAAGCGTAAAGACTATGACCTCCATGTTTTGAATGTGTGTGAGAATACAGACACTTAATTATCTCCCTTTTTTTGGCCCTCCATAATACTCTCCATATAAACTCTGGGTTAAATAAATCAGCTTTGAAGACATAAAATCATCCACAAAAAGAGAATAATAATATATTTGAAAGAAAGAATATTCTGTT
>JAVFBX010200517.1:0-12656 GCA_034783855.1 Mopalia kennerleyi | reverse complement strand
TAATGGATATAGAATCATTATGTGTTTTTTTCTCTCCATGGTGAAGTGAATCAGAAGGAGTAATGCTACAGCAGATTCAGACAAAGGTATGGAATGCAGGCTAGAGAAAAACACACGTGTGCCGCTTTATCTATCAATTGGATTGCATCACGTGGACTGTTGGAAGCATTCGAATACTCAAAGTGTCCAACGTACAAACGATTATTTCATTAGAATTATTCCATGTTAAGCTTCTCTAGTGGCAGGAAAGGTGTGTGTTCTTAACATCATGTTAAAAAATTCACGGCGAGAGTATAATAGTGTATTCTAACTTCTGGTTGAGTACAAACGTTCTCACTTTAAACCAACGAATTGATTCTCGTCTTGCTATATCAATGTGATTATACAACACATGCCTTATATATATATAGATCCAGGCATCGTCAATACAGTCTTATACCTATATATAGCTTACCGTGTGTTTGGCCAAGGTAAAGTCTCAAGATCTGTACGTTTATATTCCTCTCCAACTCCTACGCATACAGTTAACATATTAAACTGCGTTTCATGTTTAAAACCGCAGGTATAAGTCCTGTAACTCAACTCAGTTAACCAGTAGATAACGACTGACAATATGTAACATGGCCCTACTGTAGTGAAAGTTATTAATCATCGACCATGCAAGTTTTCGTCAATCTCAGTCAAGTGACAGCAAGTACCATTGCCAAAGATGGACTTTAAGACCACAGTTTTGTCTATACTAAAGGTAGACCCGAACGGATTTCACAACAGCTCCCGGCACATTTCAGCACTGAGAGCTCGCCTGCGGGACAGCAAGGTTCGGCGCTCACCAGGAAACTAACTCCCTGGGCCGCCGACAATGTTTGCACACCGTTATCATATCTTCAACTTTCTGATTTATTCCCTGCGAGGATTTTATCTCAGTGTGTCACTTCACGGTGACATGTAGCACAATTTTACCAAAACAATCCATTACGGGGCAATTTTCATTTCCACTCTCCGCGGACTTATACTCTCTTTAAAACCCTCCACTCACCCTTTAGCGGGCAAGTCGAATTTATGGCCTTAATCAATACAGATATCATACTGATTATAGACCGCTCCAGTTAAAAGTAAACACAGGGGGAAATTGAATCAAAAGTGTCTACAGTTTAATCAGACTTCCTTCAATGTTATCACTATGTCAGAGATGGCTTAAGGTCTTTAGAGATTTATCAAGGGCTGTTAAAATTATTCCGGCAGGGTTAGAGTAAATTTGCGGAGAGACGGCCTTTCGGAGACCTGTCATCTACCCAGTACAATCAGTTGCTCCGGGGTAACACGCCTCGTGAGTGTTGTCCCCCTAAAAACAACACTATACACATCGAGGTTATAAGAAGCATATATAGAAATAAATCGCAATTATAATTCAGAAACAAATTACCCCACGAACATCATGTATATAGCTTGCCCAGTTTGAGAGTTTTTTGTTATAGCCTAGTTGGCACCAAAAATGGGTAAAAAATGAATAGGCCTTTACAATCCGAATAAAATCCTAAAGTTGTTCAAAATCCATATCCCAAGTACAAGAAAGATTTTTACAACATAATGCTATAGTATACCTTCTATAAATCGGACGAAACAAATCTAAGATATATACATATAACCATTCGTCATTACTCTTAAAGTTATTCCACAAATATACAGTTATTAGATTTTCTATTATATAAAGATAATCGTCAAGGTGTAGAATTGATGCCAAGTTTTGGCGAGTTTCGAGTTTTCAAGTTTCGAAATGAAGGAGTTGGAATCCATATCTTTTTAGTCTTTCAAAATTTAAAAAAAAAAACAAATTTGGCGAGAGAAACCCTGATAGTTTAAATAAGAATTTAACTACAGAGGATTAAGAAAAGAAGCGTCCGGTAATTGAAACATGACAAAAGCCGAACCGGAACATTAAAATACAATAACTGTAAACTCAACAACATGAACTTCTTCGATTTGTATAAGTTTCAAAATCCGGGTATTCTTTAACTTTCATGAAGGCGTTAAATTGCCGTTAATTTTCTAAACCATGAAAGCATATATATGTTTAGGGTTTTTTTGTATAAAAAATACAGAATATGCCTATTTAGGTTAGACGAATTAAAACAAAAGGAACGTCATTAATGTAATTTTAATTTTAAAAAAGTGCATTCATAATTGATTGACCTCCTCCATCTTCCCCTCCATCTTTTCTATACCCATACACACAAAAATAAAACCAATTCTAGATGCATACAAATGCAGTCGTCTGTTCAATTTAGCCCCCATTCATGTAAAACGGTTCATGATATTTGTTTTTTACTTTACTTAGTACAAAAACAATAACGTCCATGCATAATTGGAAAAATTATCGAAGTGAAACACCTTTTTATAAGGAGCAGGTTTGCAAAGGTTTAAATATACATAAATATCTCGAAAAGTATATATATAACACTGGGTATATATAGTCCCCGCCTTCAAACAGCGATTATAAGTGGAGGAATTCCTGACGTGATAAGGCCTAAGTACGCTTTACGGAATGACCAGTGGCACGCCTCAAATAGTCCCTCAATTTTTATCAAAACCACTAAGCCATCGGGGCCACAGGTCTACGGTTTAAACCCAAAACAAATATTTGGATCGTAGGAGAGAGTTTATAATTTATGTGAATCAATCATTAAAATCTCGTCTGTCGTAAATTATTCTTGTCCGCATATTTTTACTGCTCACATAATAATGATATACTTTAGCTTTTATAGTATATTATATTCGATAAAACGGGAACTACGCCGATTTGATGATATCGTATAATAAAGATGATAATTTTATCAATATAATTTATGATTTCAGACTATAGCTGTATTTTAAAGAATTGATTTTGCAAAAAAATATATACAAGCATGCAGTATACGCTTTGATAAACGGACCGGTTATTTTATTTGACGTTTATAGAATCATGACATTATTTTAAGAATATTAATGTTTGAAAACGATGTAAAAGTTGAGATCAACAGAAGTTCAAAATTAGGATTAAAACAAATATATTTGGAAGGATGTATGTTGACTATATATGTGTAAATGATTTATAGAAACTATTATTTTCGTCTACTTCGCAACATCAATCGGAGTTAAATATACGAAACTCATTATTAATCAGCTGAAATAAAACATATGAAGTGTGTATAATATGTTGCAGTCTGTATACAGCTTTACAACTAATGCAGTTTTTTTTTAGATAATTTAATTTTATCGTAAAAATATATAGTAAATTAAATTTCAGCCAACACCCTTTTAAATACGTGTTATTAAATATGTCATAAATTTAAATTTTTTGAATTTTTTATTAACTCTGTTGAACAGTGCGTGGTTTTAAATGGCTTAAAGTCTTCTTTAACGGACTGGCATAAATTGGAAGTTTATGTATTGCCTATATACATATTGATGAAGGAATCAAATTAATTTTGTTTTAATTACAAAAATTCAATAAAATTGATCAATAAAAATCATTACAACTTATTTAGAGTACATGTATAGATATATAGATATATAGAGCAAGACATTTATATAGAGTAATAAATATGGGTATGTACGAGGAGAAAGAATTATCGTCCAAAACCAACGCGTCAAACATTTAAGGCCGTGTCTTGTCAAATAGACACTATATATATATTGTTTCGTGGATGATTCTGGTGAGTTTACCTTGATCGAATGTATATTTAAGGAGTGAATGATGCTGACGGAATGCGTCGTTTGGAGCATACTAGCTCGTTTAAATAGCTCATATACCAGTTGACATTATATAATAAATCTATATAATGTCAACTCACAACTTCAGTCTTACCTGTCTTATTTCAACAATATATAGCCTATGTAATTATATATTCTTCTCCTTCCTTGTATATTTTTAATAATATTGTTTACATCTTCTTCTGATTAATGATATATTTATATATTATTAATCAGAAGAAGGTGTAAAAAATATTATTAAAAATATAAACAAAAATAAAACATATATATATATATGTTTTATTTTCTAAAGGGGCTGCCGTATACTAAATATACTGTATCGCAATTTGTCCACAAAATCTCTTGTATTTTTTTTATATATATTAGGTTATATTTTCGAATTTTCCGATCAGTCCAATTACTCTTCATCAGAGGTATAGTTTATGGTCGTAGTTTTTTTTCTATGTATATATCAGTTCCCTCTCGAAGTAACGTATATTCGCATTTGGACGGCCTGTATTTATGTTGATTATTTCACTCTCTGAATCCATTATAATCGAGATATAAACACCAGAATGATTTTTAAAAACCGTAATATCTAAATTTCTCAAGTTTGTCTTCACATTTGACGACATTGTATATGGGGTTTGTTTTTGGAGTTGACCGCTGTTTTCGATGTCGGGTTCGAATTGGCGCATTGCTTTACAATTACGATTCCTGGAATAAACTAGACATTATGGACAGCAGATTATAACACGAATAATATCATCCAGGCTAATGAGGCTATACACGGGTTTCTATAAAGGCTAAGAATGCATTCATGATCGTTGTTGCGAAAACTTTTCAGATGAAGGCATAAGACCTATATTTTAGTTCGTCTCAGTATTTTCTGAAATGTTGACTGATCCAACTCTATACGTATTTGTTTTGTAGTATATATTTTTTCGAAAAAACTTTATTTAGTCTCATTAAAATGGTGGTTACTTCATATGTTCTTTATAATCAGACATGTTCACTCGATAGCTATCAGACCCTTCGGAAGCTATAAGAAAGTCTATTGGTCTTATAATGAAAACGTTACTTTATATAGTAGAGTTTTACTTGCTTATATAGCAACTTGTTTTTAGTTGCGTTATATACTAAACCAAAATTAATTGTTTAGCTCCTAAATTTTCTTCTGCATTGTTATAGCCGCCTTGTGGGATTGATGAGGATAAAACTGAATTCTACACGGGTTGATAATACAAAGCGAACTGTCGTCATTTCGGTCTATCTCCCATGCATGTTTGTTTTATCAATCCTAAAAACCGCGTACAGTCTTGACGAAAACGTAGCTTTATATACTAAACCATATTAACGAAATGTCGCTCTGCAGTTTCTTCGAGTTATAAAGCAGCCTTTTGACACTGACAAAGATAAAACTGATTAACATTTAATTCCACGCTGGTAGTTTATACAAAGAAAACTATGTATGTTATCTTTAGTTTATCTTGCAAGAATCAGCGAGACACCCGGTCTGAGCGTCTAACGGCGAAAACGGTTAATCCCATATATCAAGGTCTCCGAGTCACGGGTCAGCTTCTAACGAAACAGTTGAGCATAATTATACTACCAGGTAAGGGCTATACCTTCAATCAATCTTTTCAATCGTCATTCGTCAGAGACATTTACATTCTGGAATCAATGTAAATTTATTTTTACACATCTTGAGTTTTTCTTTTCTCATAATTATTTCAAAATATAGAATATAAAAAACATGCTATCTTAAATATATTTATATCTCAATTAAAAAAAAACCCCGTTTAATCCGGTTTATATATGCTTTAATAGTTTTTCCAATTTATAAGATAGTTCGGTTTGGAAGGATTGGCATCGCCATGTATCATGCATGTAAGACAAATATATGATATATTTAGAGAATTGTTTTTGGAAACTACATTTTTCAATTAAATTTGTTGTTGTTGACTTTTTTTCGTTTTAAGACTGAACATTAAAATGCCTTACCCGGAAGCTATGATAAAAAGATTCCGATGATGTATGTCAGTATGTATATATAAACTCTTTATGGGGCCAATGTATATAAGTTTTCATAAAAATATCAACTTCTGAAATGTTACAGAAATTTAGTATAACAATTGTCGCCATTTGCATGAACGCTTATAATAAGTTAGAATGATTAAATACTGGGGGAAAAAAATTAGGTTATTTTTTGCTAAGTGTGATTCATACTAAATTCATAACGTTGTGGTTTATATATTTACTAACTTACATGCTGATATATTGTTTTAGATTTAAACGTGGGCTAACAGATGTAAATATTTAATTTAACAATTAGTTGTTCAACCTTAATTCTCAAGTGATAAAATGCCCAGTATTTCGAGCCTTTTTCAAACTCAGGTGAGAAACAGTCGGGCTCGTTAAAATAAATATAAACCTGGAGCAGCTTAGAAGCTCATGTTTTAATTTATGTCACATACATGCTATTCCGTGTTTTTGTTAACAGCCATGGATATATTCTGGATTATTTTGGATTCTGACAATTTAACATGGGGCTATTCCATACAATATACTGAAACAAGTAAATGTCAAAATCTGTTATTTGCACAGATCGACAATTCGTCTGTAGTCAACACAGAGACTGGAGCTTTGTAACAAAAATTATAGCAAAAATAAGTAAAGCTGCTACTGTGAATGAATATATTAAATCTGCATATATTGTTATTGACTCCGTTTTCTTAGCTGTTTATATAACAGTTTATTAACAAACCATAATCTTCACCTAACAGAATTATCCCACTTACAGAATTTAAACTGATTCAGTCAGTTTTGTTAACTTATCCAGCTTCGAAATTGAATTAGAACTCTTTATGAGCCCCAGTAGCAAAAGATATAACAAGAGCCGATATTAGAATGACTTAAAGCGGCATACTTACGTCTTAACGGGGTGTATGTCTCATTATAGTTATATCCAGTAATATATCATACTGCCACTGACCGGTCCTAAATATCAACTTGTATAGTTGTAATGATATATTCTACCTCTTGTCAGCATGATAATAGCGTTCTGGGATCCCGTGACTTTAAATAAACCCAGGAAGTTTTCTATTGGTTAAAATAACAGTTGGCGGTGATAGGTCACTTTGGGAGTATGACGAATTCATATACACAATATCGATGTGATGTACGATCTATGTAAACACTTTATAGCTATGCTACTTGAGTCTTCCTAATCTTTAAAAATAAGACAACGCTATACCGTGATTCTGCACTTTATCTTCCAACATATAACAATTGTATGACCGTACCTTGATTTAAACCATTCCGACTTCTTCCTTGAACACTTGTGGGTACGATCGACCCATAAAACGACCAATTTCACGTCAAAATCATTTCTCAACAATTTACCCTATACTCTTTTTTGATCGATTTAAACTGTCGTCCAGATTTGAGAACGAAATATGGCGGGACATACCTAGGTTTCTCCCAGCTGGAAACCGTCCCTCGTTGAGTGTTCATCGAACAGTGCAGACTGTTTTTGGAGAGGTAAGACGCGATACAAGTTCAATATTTTATCTTTTATTCAGAGGCAGGCCTTATTTCTAAAGGTTTCGTACGTCTGAGCGTGTTATCTCTGTTTACTCTATATGATACAAGTCTACAAGTTACGTATTCGCATCTATGTAAACACATTACTCACGCGACGTTATTATCAGTTCTAAGCAATTAAAATATAGCTTAATTCAAACCGAGGTTTTGTTAAAAATTAATAACCACACCAATTTGTTATAATAATTGTGGCGTCCTTCAGTGAACCTGAGCCAAACTATGAGTAACAAAGGTGTGATTGTAGTTCACGAACACGTGTACGTATAATACGCGGTTTTGGTTAGTAATTGGATAATGTATAGCACCCTGTCGACGTTGAGTGCTTTTGGTTATTTAGCGGCGTGGAACAAAGACAAGCTAAAGAGTGTCCGAGAAAAATAGAAGTATCGTTTTTATAAAAACACCTATTCAACAGACTGCTTGACTGGTGCCACTTCTTGTGAAAACACACGCATCTGAGATAAAGACCCACCGTCCCGCCTTACCTGCACACCGCTCGGAGTCTGTCAAATACTTCCATACAGCACCTTATGTCAGCTGTCAGAGGAATCCATGGATTGCCGTTAACACGTCCAGCACGTGCTTTCTTTTATTATTTTTTTCAATTTATAGATATCCCTATCTGAGACACGCAAGGTGTTAAGATATCAACCTTGTGATTTATTGACTCTGAATATAAGTCCTGATTGTCAACCCTTATTTAGGACAACCTTCGATGGTCTGAGGGAGATTTTGTGTCTACAGTTGACCAAAATTCTAAATTACATGATGCGACAGGCAAAACACAGGAGCGTTTTGAATATGATTTAATGGATATGATTTTAATCAGCTTGGGTCATAAATAGTAGGGGGTTTTTTTCAGAAATTATAATACCGATAGTAATAATGTTATAAGAAAGGAAACAAGTGACAACACTAAAGCCAATGGCACTATAGTGCACGTAAAGTACCAACAGCAACAATAAAATCAGTAAATTTGACAACATTGTTTGACTAAGCAGTATTTTAATCATATACGTTCGTTTGTCTTCTATATGGAGAATCACGAGATGTAAATCCACTTATTTACTAGTATTTGATCAACGTGCCAAATAGAGAGAAATTTTCATATTTGATCCATCACACCCACGTATTTGTACTTCAAAACGTAGGAGTCTTTATATCAGAAAGCTTCTGATGGGTGCCAAAATTACACAAATAAAAAGTTTGTTTGTTTGTTTGATTGTGGTTTTTAACGTCGTACTCATGGCCATGGGTATTTCACTTATATTACGACGGATTGTCAACTCCACACTGTTCCTTTCCTAATTACGGTTGAAAACCGCGAGGAAACCTCGTAAAAACCACCCCCGCGATTGCCGAAGCCACATCGTGTGACACTCGTACACCTGAGGGTCGACAGACGGACTCGATCCTATGAACGGCACATCGAAGTAGGCTTTAGGAAGCACACTCGCTAACCAATAGGTGTGATTTATGTTTTCCCTCTTCTAGACAGTCTGGTCCATCTTGTCCCCTCCCCTTCTTAACCCAGATCTACATCTTCTGTCGCTCTACCTCTCCACCACCTTTTCCTAATCCTCCTCTATAACGTTCTTCTCGGCTCCCCAGTCACCAAGCCGGGCCCCTTTATACTTTCCCCACCTACCACTCCTGCCAGGACACACCACCGGTCTGACCGGTCCTATTCTGATGACATGCCGAAATCGCCACTTAGAGCCAGTAGGTGAAACGTTCAGTCGACGGAATAGCGTTACGAACGACACGTTTTGGAATTTCAGATATACCAGTTCAATGCCCGTTCCTAAAGTAATCAAGAAAAGTGGTTTGGATATTCAGATCTATCTAAAACAAATTAAGATTGCCACCCTGATGTTTTCCAGGGGCAGATTTCAAATATGTTTGCACTTCGGTTCAAAATAATAAAGGCACTCATTCAGAAATCCTTATACTTAATGTTGGAATAAACAATAAGATTTTTTTAAAGTAAATTCCGCTAATGCGGAGCAGGATGACAACCATTAGGCACGCATTTCCCAAATCTCTTTTGTATTTCTTGGAGCTGCAGGCATCTTTTAAAATTTCGACCTTGACAGAGCTTTACGCTGCAGTACATATGAAAATTTAAACAATTAAAATGCGTTCATTGGACTTAGGATACAGCAAATTGTTTATACCTACATTGGTTTTAATAAATTTGATTGTCTGAATGCAATCCATCCCCTCCCACCAATTTCGTCGTAGGCGGCATCGTATAGGTCCTTCCTTTACCGTGAGCTCTCTTGTGCCCCATCGCCTTAGCAGTTCCCAGGTAGATATATTAGGATTCAGAAAACAGGTTACATCTTCGTTTATCGAGCAAAAAGGTATAGAAGTCGTAATTTTTTTTAGAAAAAAAACCCCAACGATCCCGAGATAATTGCTTTTGTTGCACGAGTGTCCAACACGTAAACCACCCTAATCTCATCATGGCTGTAAAACGGTATATTTGTAAGCTGTGCCAAAATCGGAATACGGTCATTAAGTCAGCTGATGAAGGGTCAGCTACAGTCATAATGGATTGGCAAGAGTACATTATTGATGCAGAACGTTAGCTAATAATTTTTACCATTATGAAAAGCTAGGTAACCCTATTTGGTCAAAAAATCTTATGAATTTCAACACAATAATTCTATCTTTAGAGGATACCAATTTTCTTACAGCTAAGCAAGGCGATTATCTACTTGCAGGCCGGGAATTTAAAAATCTACATTTTTACATTGTCAAAACCACAGAAAAGGTCTAGGCAGACCTATAATATCATATTGTGACTCTGAATCTTATCAGTCATCTGAACGTATTGATTACCACCTTAAACCAAATGACAAAAGACATCCTAGTCTTATTAAAAGTACTGAGGACTTTTAGAATAAGTAATCTGAAATTCAGGTTGATAAAAACGTCATAGGTTGAGGTAGAATCTATGAACATAAATCCCAGGTGATCTGGAAAAACCTAGCATGTCCAATTTTGGTAAAAAAAATAAACTTGGACCCATATTGAGACTTTTTAGGTTTCATCCCTTCATTTCATCATGTTAAAGTGTGTGAAACTCGTTTCTATTAACAGTTTTGCATCTGGAAGAACTTAGTATATGTCATCAAACGTACCATTTTTTTTTTTACAGATCACGGGAAAAATACCAACTTTGAGGCAGCCGTTGTCATGTCAATAATGCCTTTGATTGGTATTCCGATTCCGTCGACCAACTGCTGAAACTGTTGAGGCTCAGTTAGAGATGTAATGATTTCGAGTTCAATGACCAAATAAACCGGCGAATTAAGGATTGTGATTTGGAGAAAGGTTTAGCCCCAACTTTGGTTCCGTTTTTATGGCAGAGTGGGAACATGAATCCCTTGGAAAGTGTAATAAGCAACCTCTGGGGCATCTTCGATATTTAGAGGACACATAACACATTTATCTTCTGGCAGCATTCCAGAGACGACCTTGATCTCTTTAATGCTTAGATACAGCAGAGACTTGGGATACTCCATGCTAAATCCGATTCTTATATATCGTAGGAAAGTATCTGTCATGAATATGAATGGTCTCAAAAAGAATAGAAAGGAAAAAAAATGACGAGTTTAAAAGGAATCCGATGCTATTTATTGTATTCAACCTTTCCATAGGTCTTACCTCAAAGAGCTCTATCTGACAGACAGAAAGATGTAAATTTTTTAATTTGTGAGCAGCCCTTTCACCCTTTATACCGGTCTGCATGGTGATAGAACACTTTACAAAATAACATGGAGACATCCGAATTACAAGAGTTCATAGGTCAGTCTAGTTGACATGACAAATGAAGAGCAATAGAGCCAATGGCGTGCCCCTGTCAATAAAGAGTGTCTGTCTTATTGGGAACTTCATTATGACAACTGTCGCCACCGAGTTATTGCCCGTTTGAAATTCCACAGTTTCGTTGTTAAGATAGATGACACTGATTTTACCTCCAACCACCTGGTACATCAGAAATCTTTCGTGACTGCCCAAGACTGCATACAAATTGCACAGGGGATTTATTGACCCCCCTCCCTCCCCCAAAAAACAAAACAAACTTACCTGTTGAGATATTTGATTTAATTATTGAAACTCTTGGAGAGCTATCGCGTAGCCTAGCCGCAAGATGCAAAGCAGAGTTTAATAAAAAGTGTTTGATTTAAATATACTCCATGCTGTCGAACGATAAAACTGTCTGTCTTTGAATTTCTATATCGTTTGATATATAATGAGTAATACCGTAGCTTCTGTCTTGATTGAATGGATGATTATTACATTTTTGTTTGACTGATTTATCCATCGATCGATTGAACGATCGATTGATTGATTTATCGCTCGATCGTTTGATTGTTTGATTGATTTTTGTAGACGAAAATAGCTCCCCTTGAGCTACTGTGCGTTGTTATGTTTCAAAATCAACGTTAAATAAAGTTTTATCCGACGTTACCTTACCTTGATGGAACAGTGTTTATTGCAATACTCATATTATTTCACTTATTCAACGGCAGTGTTTGCCTGCCTGGTACATTATATACAGCCAGACAATTATAAAATGTGTAGTGTTTTGCTCTGCGGGAAAATGAATGTAAAGAATAGACAACATGAATGTTTTAAGGATATACTAGCCAAATGTCGTATCAATACCAGTAACAGTACTAATCTATTGTAGTGTATATTACATGATGGGGTGATTGATCGGTGTTTTACGCCGTGCCCAAGACTATTTAACTTATATGACGGCGGAGGAATTGTCACACTAACACAGCCGTAAAATGTTAAGAGTTTTGCTCTGTTGGAAAATTAATGATCGTCCAGTAATAAGTAAAGCAATATTTCTCTACTTGAAACATACTACCCTCAGCCAGAGATCGTGTATACTGGAGTCAGTCTAATCCTAATCTTTTGAATCTGCCTGTAAATCGACCACCCAAGATGCATCTAAAATTTAACACCAATGTATTTCAATTTAATCACATCTTAGCCCGGCTGCAACTTGCTAAAGCAATTCCATAGAGCAAAGAGCCCAGACGTCGAAAATATCAATGATACAGAGTAGGCGTAATAATAGTCACTACAGGCCACCAAGTGGCAGTTACCCTAGGATCCATCTCAAATTAAAGACAATATATATTTCGTTCGATTAAATTTGATCAAAGCCCGATTGCAACTTGCTTAAAGTGAAACTCCGGGCTGCAATAAAATGCATATAGGTAAAACGGGAATCATTTCTTGTGTTGAATTATGCTCTCTAATTTTATAATAGAGCTATATCCATTTTATAATTC
>JAVFBX010200506.1:0-12656 GCA_034783855.1 Mopalia kennerleyi | reverse complement strand
AGGATCCCAAAACAGCAAATGAACCCAGATTCCTGTATAAGATCTATATAACACAGGATCCCAAAACAGCAAATGAACCCAGATTCCTGTATAAGATCTATATAACACAGGATCCCAAAACAGCAAATGAAACAACCTGGATAAGCTAAGTATAAAACAGGATCCCAGAACAGCAAATAATACCAGGCTCCTGTATAAGCTGAACATACCACTTAACCTCAAAACAGCAAATGAACCATTCCTGGATAAGATCAACATACCACAAAATCCCAAAACAGCGATGAAAACAGACTCCTGGAAACAGCAAATGTTACTAGATTCTTAGATAAGATCAATGGTTAATTATGTCCAGTGTTTCACCAAAACATACTCATGACTAATCTCTCGTTTCCAGGCTAAACCAATACTTCAGGTGAAATAAACCAGATCCACAAATGAAACCATGGGATCCTTATCAACTAATCCATATGAAAACCCTTTTAAATGATTCCAAGACCCCATAAAACAAAGGCTTTATATGAAATGCTTGTTTTCTGCATATCTTGATGATATTCAGAGGATTTGATAGAATCATAATTATGTCGAGTATTGTATTTACCTGTTTCAATCCAGCTCATAATACGCCAAAGTAAATATACTTTTGTAAAGAAGTGCCATTATTTGAAGGTTAAACTAGATTTATAAGGTAAACAATAAACATATCTTGAAAATAGAATTGTCTAATCTCATTGTAAATTAACATTTTCATGTGCTATCTTAGGAAAATCGTACTATTCAGTAACACAGTGTAATTCATTATTTTTACTGTATGCTGTAAGCCTATGTTAGGTTTGATAATGTTTTATAAGTGAATAAGGTGCTATGTTTTGAACAAAGAATATGGTGCCATCATCTCTTGCGTCCTTAAGATTTATCTTTGAAATAACCAATAACTTGTTGTACATGAACATGTGATATTTCAAACACTGCAGTATATCGGAATGCTTTATCTGTGTACTAACTGACATAATTATAATTCGTTTTTTTAGATCATTATATAATGGTTTTTACCTTTATTCTTTCTAAAATTGGAAAAACGAACTATTTGAATTTTACATGTAACATTATTTCATTGTTTCAATGTAATATATATGTATTATTTTATTGTTCATCATTAAAAGTATTGCAAAGGATCAACAGGGGAGATAACTTTGCTTGTCCGTATGTTTTCATTAAATTGTCTCCCCTGTAGTCGCTGTCTGGCACCTGTGCATTTCAAAATGCTCTCAAATAATTCTCTCCTTTGATTTACAAAGTGCGTCTAATTCCGACGATTGCTACCAATTGGCACAGATTTTAATTATTAGTATAAAATGCCAAAAAAACCCTGTTGTTTTATTAATTTGTTAGAGAGTTGAATGTTTACATGAAAAGAAGTTTCTTCATTATTTACTGTAAGTGTAACCAGATTAATAATATTTTATACGCGGCACAGTATTTGTAACGCTCAATTTTATACTGTCTGTTGTCTGAAATTTTATATTATACAGATCACTGTTCCATATAAATAAGAGGACAAATTATAAATAGTTTAATAATAACATCGATTATATAACAAAATAAAATTTTCTTTTATTGAAGCCAAACTTGTTCTATTTTATGTATTCACGTTACAGTTTATTAATTCTGTTGTCCCCAAATGTTCCATTTTGTAACCGTCAAATATCATTTTGTCTCTTAACTCCTAATATATCATGGGTGTTGGGTTGTATGTGCTTTTATAAAAAATAATTCGGACATTCCACTTGCCAACACATGGGAAACGGCAGTATGATGGATAAGTCGACAGAGCTGATGTTCTCAGCTAGTGGTTCTGGTACCCTTAGCTAAGTTGAAAGGTGACGGTTTTTATCAAATGCACGTGTTTTGTCTTGAAACGAAGTAGAACAGAAGGCGTAGGGATAAGTGTGGTGATTTAAAAGTCCTAGTCGATGAATGACTGTTCACATTTTGCCATTTGTCCCATGGACAAGAGTGTAATGATTAGTGAAATAACTGCAAAAATAACTACAAACCCCATATTTCACCCTCTAAAACAAAAAGAAGGGATTCACCCACTTTGTAGAACACCTGTGCCACCCCCAATAATGGACTTGCTCTTATGTCAATTTCATGGAGCAGACGACAATAACATCTATTTTTATCATCGAGCAGTTTTTGGCCATAATCTAGCTCGAGGTAGGTATAGATAAATTAAGACCTAAAATTATCTAGGCCTATGGTAGGTTGAACATATATAACTGAAACTAACCATAGCTAGACTAACCATTAGATCATAATTAAGTCTATTTCAATAATTATCTTTTCGTTTTACAACGTTTTGAAAAGGTGCTTTAACATGTAGTTCCCGGAAAGCGGCTTCCATTCATAACTGAATTGTAGGTAAAAAGATTGTGCCTGATAATGATTCTTGGAAATTTTGTAATTGTGTAAAGAGTTATCCGGAACACACAAGGTTTACACAAACATTAATATTTTTAGAGAAAAATAACGGAAATTTTCCACACGAGTTTTGAAAGTTTTCCTCCAATGACAAGATAGGATGTGCGCATAGCATTGTATTCGACTATGCTACCCTTTGCTATATAGTAGGCAGATGCGAATACGTATCTTATCAAGTATACAGTATACAGAGATACGATTCGACGTAAAACTTCAGAAAAAGGCCTGCCTCTGAATAACAATAGCGTTGAATACGTATGAATTTATCACCGCGGAAGACATTTTTAAGTGAATATGGTACTGCAGAGAAACTATTGATTTTGATATTAAAGTTGACGCCGAGTGGCGCTGTTTTATGGGTCGGTCTAACCCTAAAGTGTCTAAAGAACAAAACGAGATGATTTATGTCAGGGTAAGGCCATGTTCCGATTCCTGGTATTGTTCTGCTATTTCTAAAGGTTAGGAAGCTTCAAGTAGCATCGATATATTATAGGTAGTACAATGTCTAGGGATCATTCCTTAAAACGAAGGAATTAAGTTAACCCTATACGTTATGCTATATAGTAGACAGCTTTTGGCAGATGTCTAGTCTCCTACATAATTTTATAATTGACTTGATTGTTTACATTTGTTGGTATGTGAAGAAGACTGCGTATGACGATTCCTGGGTGTAAACTTGGTACACAATTTGAATGATTACACAATTTATCGTCATGTAACAATCCTTAAAGGCAGCTATAAGATTAAACCGTTTACAAATGAATGAATGGAGTTTTGCTTCAACAGTGAAAATTAACGTGTTAAATGCACCAACTTTTTAAGTTAAGCACAGTTAAGCCATAGATCTGGTCAACTTTACTATATTTAAGGTTTATTATTTATTAAATATACTTGATCCAGTTGTCTATCATGTCGCGAACGATTTATTGATAAAATATACCAGAGTGAGTGAATATCTATATTATCTACTATTTACATCCAGATACCTGCCATATATCGCTATAATTGACGATACAGCCGGACACCATTAATTTTAGGAACGCTGTATTTTGGATTTTCTTTTTCCAGAATGTACCAAATTTATACTATCTTTATTAGCGGTTCTTCTATACCACTTCGGTGTATGACTCACAGAACCGAGTATTCAGTGAACCTCAGGTAGCCTTTATATATTAAGGAGTTGTACGACTTCGGCGGCTTCGGTCATCGCGGGGGGTGTTTTTTACAAGCTTTTCACCTTTTTTACTCCGTATGTTAGCTGACAATCAATCGTTATATAAGTAAAATACTTCTTCTCACTGCGGTTGTCCCTTGCCATGAAATACAAAGTCATGTTAACGTAGTGAATATAGGAACAAACTATTATTAACAACAGGAGATGTATGATTGAATGAATGAATGAGGATATCAATCAGTTGACCAACCAAGCAATCCACCAAAGCAGCTACCGCAATTGACATGTAGTCAATGTGATTGATCCTAGATCTAATTTGTCTCCCCATTATTTTTTTGTTGCCATATGTTGATCTGACAAAACCATACAACAAACACTGGGAAACCGCGTCGATTGGTTAACAGAGGCGGATACAGGTTTTTATAGGAAAAAAAGCAAACTAAAAAAAAAGGGGTGGGTGGGGGGTGGGAGGGGTTCTAAACTACCACAGCTCAGTAGGTTAGGTTCCAGGGACCGCCTAGGCCCCGGAAGCCCTGAAAATCAGGAAACCCGCAGAGGCAATCACAGTTAATTTTGGCAATTGCATTTTCTTTCACAGCACAATGAGGCGAGGGTCCAGGGGCCGCCTAGGCATGAGCGTTCTGGGCCATTTTCTGCATATATAATGTCGTTGTTTTTAACACTATATATGTTTCAGCACTGCATGTCGTCATGGTAATTACGTTTCGCGTAAACTATAAAATCGCTTTGGAAACAGGCCCCTATACTAGCCTGATATGCAATAGCTTGGACTTATTGTCTTTGTCTAAGATCAATAATGAAACTCCTCTTTAGACGAAAGTTTGTCTCCAGGATGCTTCAGGGGCCAGTTGCTCGAAAGACGATTAGCCGCTAACGCCAGATTAAAACCCTTATACCTGGTTAGAGATATAGACCTACAACATGGCGTGACGTCATCTGCTAGTTGATTAAATTTAATTGCGCTTTGAGCAACCGGCCCCGGATCCGTAATGTACGTGCAGCACATATAGATCCCGAGACCGTAGCCTCATATTATCGGACTTTTCATTGAACAATTGGACATTGGCCACACAGGTCTTGGTGTTGTTGAAGCCGTTTACCACATTGCTTGAGTATGTTACCATACAGGAGCAGTTTTAGATCTTGTTTTAATCTAAGTGCCATTTGATTCCCACATCTTCTTCAATAATAAGTGGCTGGCGGTTGGAGAGAGCTTCCTGTTGCCTTGGTGCCTAGGTGTTTTAACATTAATAAGTAGGTTAGTAGGATATATTTATCAACAGAAGACACGTTTATCCATTTATCACGAGTCACGTACTTGCTCATCACCGAAGTATCCTGATATTTGAACATTAACCCATTGTCTTTATTAGAAACGTTGAAAAATATCGATTAACTTATTCAGCTCACTGTAAATAAATATTTTGTATTATTAACAAGTTACAGGCCATGGATTAAACCATTTACTCAAGCCAAGGGTTTATTAGTCATTATTATTATTATTTATTATTCACTTGATAATTACAGTTTCTGATATGACACAGTTTTATACATCATTAGATTCTAACGTAAACAGTTTTAGGCGGCTTTAGAACTCCAGCTGTAGACTGGTAGAATCAGCTGTAGAAATGCCCATGGTGATTAGGCTAACGGGCAATTAACACAGCTTTGGTTATCTCAGACTTTGTACTGCGTTGACCAGTCTGCTAACTAAAGGTGCCAGAAACAGCCATAGGCTTTTCGGGCTAATTGGTCGGGTTGGAGTTTACGTTTCTGTGTGACTTACTTTTAATTAGCCTCAGAATAAATCTTGAAACTGTCTGTAACGAATTCACCTTCTGGCGTCTAATTTACACCTTGAAGTACACGGTGTTCGCAGCGGATCACGCTTAGACAGTGGACAACTCGCTGTTCGGAATGTCCGGGTTAAAAGTGTGCAAGCCCTGAGCTGAAGTTTCAATTAATGATGTCACAACTATGATGCGAGTACTCTTATAATTTGTACAACGTCCTGGTGTCTTTCTCACTGAAACATCACAGACCATTAATTTAAGATATGTTTTCACCAATAAGATCATTTAAACTTAATCTAAAACCTGGGATATATATTAGTATATATTATTAGTATATTGTTATCCCAGCTAAAACAAAAAACAAAATTAATTTATTGAACAATGCATTCAGCTTATGAACATACAAAACACAAACCCACTGGATAGAAAAGACACCATCGAAGACTGTTCTGGTTGACGCCGTCTCCACGTGTTATCTAACATAACACCTCAGCCACGTGGACGCAGATTCACACTTTTATCATAACATCAGACTGACACCTGACTGACTCGATTTTTACACCTGTCGTGTTATTGACGTCAAATTTTCTAAACGCACAAATTATTATGCTACATATAATTCCATTAAATTGAGAAAATAAAACAATAACAATGTACAAGGGATAAACGATCAACATCCATGTAGTGATTGGCCCAAATGATGTATAATTGACATAACCAAACCTTGATTTGGGTTGTGGCTGGGACTACTTTACAATGAATTAACTTTAAAATATAGTACTTTGTGTTTCTTCGCAATATATCCCAAACCCTTAACCCAAACCCTAGGGGCAGGTTACTCGAAGCGATATTAAAGTTTAACTTAGATTAGATTAGATGAGGTCACGCCATGTTGAAGGTCTATCTTAAACCTGGTATTAGCGATTTAATCTGGTGTTAGCGGCTAATTGCCATTCTAGCAACTGGCCTCAGGACTATCAAAGATATCTACCATTGAGTATACGGCTGACATTGCCAGACCTTATTGGAACAGACTGACGGGATCGCTTTTAATCAGTTTAGTCATGTCTTCAAAGGTGTTAGTGTCATATGTCTTAAGTAAGCGTTACGATTTCCTTTATTGACTACAATAAGAATAATCAAAAGATTTCCTTCGTATATAATATGTACATTAACCGCTCTGGCTACAATGATATAGACACAAAACATTTTAATTATAAATAATTATACAGTTTTTGGATAACCACTTCTTGTTTTGTGATAGAAAACAACGTTTTGATACGTAGGCCTATCTGCCTGTATCGTCATCAGGTGTAAAATTGTGGTTATCCAGAAATTGTATAATTATGTTACCTAACTTCCAAATCTCGTTCAAAACTTACGAAGCATTTTAATTCACGTTACTAATCTTGCGATGCCTAATTTAAGTACTCGACAAGGGTCGCTAAACCCAGATGAAATCGTTAAAAGTGCATTTTACATATAGAGCGACGTCATCTAATAGCGATTAAATTTAATAGCATTTCAAGCAACCGGTCTCTGGTCTCAAGGGATCCCAGAAACAAACATTGATGTTATGGACACATATGTATGACTTACCTTTAATCAGCTCCAGAACAATTTATGCCATCGGCCAGAAGGAGTACCTTTATTCGTGTCTTAGTTTTTAGTGCCTTTTCAAAGCAATCATGCACCCTTCTTATAAGTCATCAGTTTTAATTCTTTTTTAAAGACGTGCTGTGGAATCGAATAATCAGGGTTCGGGATGGGCGGGGTGGGGGAATGAATGTGCTCATTATGTGCACGGACAGTTAACACTGCAATGGTTATGATTTTTTTTCTGCATGGGTTCACAGCTGATTTATACTCCTAGTACGAAGCGTGTGTGTGTGTGTGTTGGAGGGGGGGGGGGGGGGAATTATACAGGATTCAGCTCGTCTGTCTGTCCATATACGTCAGTTGGGGATTAGTTAATTCCATCAATTTGAAGATCTCTAATCAGAGGTGCCCAATTCAGCAGATTGAAATATCTGTATTGTCTTCTTTCAATTAGCACAAGAATATTTCCCAACTCTGGCTTAACGTATGTTCTAAAACGTAAAATTTAACTTCAGAATGCTTAGGTTTAATATACGTGGGGTCGAATGGGGGACTCGAAACTGTTAACAGTACATCTGGACCAATTAAAAAGTATGCATCTTGTGATGATCACAAGCTTCGTAAACATACAGCAGAACAGTATTTATATACGGTTTGAAAAATCCTAGTACAACCAGCCTAAATCGGAGATAGTTTTGAAGTTTTAGAGCACGTGTTAGGACTTCAAATTTTCTGTTCAGTGCAATTACGAATCAATTGTGCTAGCTCTGAATAAAGTATCAGCGTGGCTTATGTGTAGCGTGTACTGTGAAAACAAGTGGGAAGTGTATTCTTCAATACCGCATTCCTCACACAGATCAGAATTGTGAAAACCAAAATTAAATAGATATAAGTGTTAGCTTTGAAGTGGCCAGGCAAAAATCTGAATATAAGATTCGTGTAACTTTGCGTTTTCAGACACAGGTTATACGTTGTGGTCACACATGCATTAAGAGATTGAAAGTATCTGCTTTTTGTAGAATTCCCCCAATCATCTTGCCACTTTGACAGTAGTTTAGGATTAACTTGTCTAAGGGCAGTAAGGGCACACCTAATGGTGCATGCTATAGTTCCAATCCCAAAAGACCCACGAGTAAATGCCAGTTGAGAATTGTTGATGCTAAAATTAAAAAACAATTCAATAATTTTGGACAAATACGTGGCAGATGTTATTGTCTTGGGCAAAAAAGTAATCTTATGCCACTATGTTATAATAATATGAAACATTTATTAATAATGTTTTTTCTCAGTACCGATCGTTGACCCAGGATGAGTATTTTGTTTTTCTGTTAGAAGTACCAACTGTAGAATCAGAACAAAACAATTTAAGAAGTACGTCAATAAGACCTGTTGATTTATCGTATAGAAAACCTTATACAGTACTGACACGACAATAACACACATAAGATCGAAATATTTGTCAGCCTTCGCAGCAGACGTTTCTCATCCGGGCGACTGATTAATATATTATTTATATATAAGTTGTTGACAAGGAATTTAACACATGTTTACAAAACAACATATACCGACTGGTCTTAATATAGTCCTTGACATTTAATCTCCGATGAACACTGAAACTGAAGTGATAAATGTACGACAGTAAATAATTAATAAAAGTTGTGTTCTTGGTTCTCAATTCACTGATAAAATATAGCGTAAGTTAAAGGTTTCTCTTTTTCTATAAGCTAACTGCTATATATATAGTTAATGTTAACCTATAGCAGTAAACATTTCTTCTAATTCAAGGAATCATTTGGTCGATAGCGTATAGGTGATTGCTTTCTCTGTATGTTGTATCAACTTAAAGCGTACTTGTTTTCGTCTTGCAGGAGGTTGTGAGGGAGCTTCGTGTTGCCCAATTCTCAGAGCTAAGGGGCAATATGGAATTAAGCCGATCTGTTTGTGATGTCTGTGTATTACGTCTTGTGATTGTCCTGTAATTGTACTGTCTTGGGTTTGTGTGTAGCCAGGGACGCCGGAGGTGGTTTCCTTCAGTCATCCATGTTGCCGGTACTTCGTCGTACGAGTTTTTATTTTATTAGAGACGGCGTTAAACCCCAGACAAACAAGCAAACCGTGTTACCTACAATACCCCATAGATTTTAATACACATTAAGTCGAATCACTAGACAAATAAAAAGCTGATTGTAAATACCTGGCGAAAAAGTTAAATGTCCCACATGCCTCTATGTATCTTCTTAATTGTGGTTAATTGCCGTTATCTAATAGGGATATAAATAAATGAATAGGACATCATAGCACAAAAATGTGGTTAACAAAAGTGCCCCATGCACACTCCTATAAATAATGGTCATTTTAGGGTTCTTTAGAAAAGAGAATGGTTCTATATGGAACCATTACGACCAAAACGGTTAACTTCTTTGATATAAGAAGAAAGAGGTAAATACTTGGAACAGTTGCTCTGGGCTTTCCATACAGGACGAAAAAGGGTTCCACCATATCCATGACCAAAGAACCATTAAAAGGTTCCATTAAAGTCATATTTTTCAGAGAGTGCTGGTGAGAAAGAAAAACTCTTAGTCTTTATATGCCTTCTGATTGTACTCGCGGCAAGTGACATATATTCAGCAATTTTAAACTGTATATCACGTATATATTGTGTGAGCCACATTGGCTTTAGAGAGTGGTGATATTTGAGGTTCGGGGTTGTTATGACAGCAGCCAGGGCAAGAATGTGAGTTTTCTGGTCAGGTCCGTCATGTGACATAATACTCCATTTAAAAGGTCCAATATAGTTTTATTGTTAGGGTTTGGTTTAGTTTAGTGCTAGCGTTAGTATTTACCTTAACCCAAAACTTTAAATCCGCGTTTCGTCTTATATGCCGGACTTACCTTTTTTTGGTTTTCCCAAGTTTTCCTGCCATAATAACGTCGACAACAGATCACTCATTGAGAATGAAAACTGACAAAAGTTACACAGACAATCAGTCTATACATCAAATCGCTAACCGTGAGTTTTAAATCATAGGCATCCCAGACAGCCGACTCTTTCTGACACCACTCCAAACGGTGGATTCGGGTAAAGTTTTCGTTTTGCTGAAGAACTGTCCATTCCAACCCAGACCGGCAATTCAGATTCGATGAATATTTCTTAAACATCTTCCAAACGTTTGTGTCAAGATATATGTATTAAGAAATTCTCGAATTGTCGACGGGTTTGTCAGTGGTGACGCTTGAACGGGCTTATTATTCTCCATACTATCCTCTAATGTTTCAGCATTTGCGCAAGGCTTCACAAATTAAAATGAGTTGTACATACTTCGATTCAATGAAAATCAGAATGCGTCCAAACAATCTTAATTGGTTTATTTATCAGAGGATAAATTAAGATGACTCATTTCTAGTCATAAGTCATTGATTAGCATCGTTGTTTGAATCAGTGGTTCCTCTTCTTTGATATGTAAAATACTATTGACATTTGATATTTGGAGAGTGACATAGGGAACGTTCTACCAGACGATATTCTCTATTGAACGATATTTCCTCCAAGAGTTTAATAATGATTATGGTATCAAAGCAAAAAGGATGTTCATAGTGACTAACTGTAAGTGTTTGTTCAATAATTTTCGTTTTAATAGTTATTAAATTGCGATATGTTCGATGAGAACGACCTTTTTTAACTTAACTTAACTGTCACTGTCCCACCCATAACTATGGTCAATCAATAACTATACATTCTGTTAGGGAGTAACTCTCTGCCACTACAATATATTAGCAGTAAATTTCCGCGGAACCCAGATATTCCACGATCTTAAGCAGGTGCAACAACTATCACACAGTCAGCGCTAATAGAACCGGAGAGCAATATGTGCTTATGTACACCAGAAGGGTGCAAACCTTTCAATACATTTAAATAAATTTGAATATGGAGTTCATGAACTATTTGTAAAATTGTAACTATCCCAGTTATAAGTGATCATATATTAATATTGTGGTTGTAGTATATGTACAAGCGTTCAGACGATACATAATTAGATTCGATTGCAGGTGTGGCACTCTTTCGCTTCTTAGACTAACATACACTCTTACAATAAATGGCTTTAATAGAACCCTTTTAAGATTCTCCATTCATTGCTGGGACCCTTTATGATTCTGTATTTCTGCCTTTCTTAAACCAAAGGCCCTTTTTTGTCGTAAACTTTCCATATAGAACCATCCTCTTTTCCAAAGAACTCTCAAAGAACCATTATTTCTAAGAATGTATGTCCATGTTGAATGCACATATAAGGGCGATAAACAGACTCGTTATAAACTAGACCTCAAACATTGCAGAACTGTAACAAGCTTAAAGTGTATAGTAGTGTATATTTCAGAGAAGACATGGTGACTGTCTGTTTCTAGTAAACATGTGCGTACCTTTTCTTGTTTGGTGTTAAAATATTAATACACTTAAACATTTCTTTGAAAGCGTTAAGAAGGCTAGAACAAGATACGCCTATAACTTCTTAAATAAGAACCCATGGAAGTATCTTTGTATTAAAGTGTGCACGTAGCTGTTTACTTTGCAATCCAAATACTATAGTTTGAGCTTATAAGCAGACCAGGCATTAACAAGCCTATTAGAATAAGGTATTTACCTTATACAAGAAGTAACAGATGCAAAAGGAAAATGCGGATCAGCGTTATTTGTATGCTGCCATTATGGCATGAGGGCACATGTCAGAAATATGCTGTTCTTGCGTAACACCCTTATATATTGCTAACGTCAGTGCAAAGGAACTGGATTCCAAACGGGAGAGGCGGGTTAACTCCATCTAACTTTGGAAGATGGTTTACTCCGAATTCTAACACCTTTTAAAAAAAAAAATTCCACGTGTGTGACGTGCATAATTATATATAAAACTAAAACTATTACAAACATGAATCGAATCCCAGTGGAGGCAAGCAAAATTTGCTGTCCTCATTTATTCAAAATAAAGATGCTTTCAATTATCTTAATAAGCCTTAGAACAGACACGAGTGTTGACGTCGTGGCTAACACCTTCTTTCCGCTATCTGTTAAGTAGCACTCGTAGTCCAAATGCCTTTCAAAATAGGTTAGAATTGTGGTCAAAGTATCTTATCGAAGAAATATTTACCAAAAGTTCATATTGCCTCGTGTTCGAGTAACATTTCACAGACTGTAGAAGAAAACCAGCAAGCCCATATGTTTGCCCAGCTGTTTCTTTGTCCAGCTGTGTGGATTGCAACCATAGCTATATTATATTGTATATCAAGTTTGTCAGCATATTGTATAAGCCATCAAAACCCTTTAGTCTCATCAGTCATCACTGATCCAGACAAGTGCATTCCCCAACCTAAGCGGCTACAACTGATCTATCAGAGATACAGCATGTTACGTATGATATAAACAACACTTACTAAAAGCTTACGTAAATTTGTCATACTATCTCATACTGCCATTATCTGGAAATAAAAAAGAAGAAAAAAAAAATGCTTTAAAATGTTTATGGTCTTCCCAAATGGTTGATACCTAGAAAACTTATTAAAATAATTCAATGTCCACTGGACGATTTTCAATTTGTTTC
>JAVFBX010200495.1:0-12656 GCA_034783855.1 Mopalia kennerleyi | reverse complement strand
AATAATTCGGACATTCCTCTTGCAAACATACAGCCCGAATTCCATAGGCTACCAGGTTTTGATATCTACCCGACGTCTCGCCTAAACTCACTGCACGTCCATTTACTGTCGCAACTTGGACTATCTCAGTAGATTAAATGGATACGAGTTTGAAAAATGTACATTTTCAATTAATTGGTACCTGTAATTAACAGGAATCATCGACATGAAGAGAGGCTGAAGTTAAAAATCTTTGTCAAAATCGCCAACTTTCTGTTTCATTGTTTTTAAAGTATGATAATACCGCATGCGCAAAACATGATTAGCTACGTCATTGTTACTTAACATATTATTTGCGGAAATTTCCAAATTTGGACGGGTTTGAACCCGAACACGTCGTCGGAACACACGGAAATATATTTATGCGAGTCCAAATGTCAAGCAAACCTCTGTCCACAAGGGATGACAATTATCAAACGGAGTTTTTGGTCAATTTCAAGTAGATTTAACTCCAAATATTTAATTTTGGCCCATAGTTTTTAGTCAGATGACGGATTATACTTGTGTCAACAACGGTATGTAATTATTGTCAACTGTTTATTCACCATATTACGTTTCGACTATTTGTTTGTCGGAAGCAAATTTTTCTTATCACTTTTTTAACATGTATGGCTTCTCAGCTTTGTCGACAAGGGTAATGGCAATATGATCATTAAGTCGAAAACTGATTTTCTCAGCTTTTCTCCAGACCTCTCAGCCAATCAGAAAGTCTGTAGACACGATTTAGAACTATTTAGCGGACTACTTTTCATAAATTATTCAATACATGTTACCAATAAATTAGGAAAAAGCTAAGAAAGTTCCAAACGAAAAAAGAGAGCATTTTTGTAGTCCGCCACAAAAGATTGCAATATTCGGGATCGGATAAAAGAAAACGCGACTGGAATAAACGTCGGCTCTTGTCTTTTATTTTGTTTATACAAGTAAAGGGAGGCAACTCGCCAATTACAATTGCCAGCATTGGCTGCTCCCTCAGAGGCTTTAGATGCTCATTCCAGTTATTGAATCACAATAAGTAAATCACAAATGGAGGTTTTGTTTGTTTGTTTGATTGGGGTTTTACGTCGTACTCAAGGGTATTTCACTTACATGACGACGTGCCAGTCCAATGGGTGAAGGAAACCACCCTCGACACCTCTGGCAACAAACAAAGACAAGACGGGACAAATACAGGACAATAACAGGACACAACATGGACACCACAAACAGATCGGCTTCCTGTTCCCTCTAGCTCTGAGAGCACAAGGGCAACATGAAGCTCCCTCCAACCACCCGCCAAATGGAGGTAACTAAGGACTATGGTTACTAGCTATAACATCAAATGTTATTATTACAACGGTATTCCCAGTTAGAGACTCACAATTATAGCAGTAACTTTGATTACTAGCATAGATCATGTACATCTTCTCTAGCCAAGGTTTTTATATCCCAGCAACTCAGCATTACAACCCTTGGCAGATAATTGATGTACAATGAGTGTTTCAGATACGCCACCTGGCGAATAAAATGATCAAGTTTATAGTTAACTCAACCTGTTTACAGTTACATCTAACCAGCGTTGATAAAGTATGTTGAATGTTGTAGGCCTACTCCAGTTTTTACAGTTTGTTTCATTTTGTATAGCAGTGTTGGCATATATCCGGTGATTTGGTGTCTGAAGCGGTAGGTACATATCGAATAATTTCACTGAGTTGGTTGAATACCCCAAACAAGTACGAAATATCTGATTGGATGCGTAGAAGTTCCCACGAATCCAATCAATAAGCCGAGTCCCATTATACCAGAATTATCCGCCAAGGGTTGTAACGCAGTTGCTCGGATAAAAAAACCCTTGGCTAGAGACGATGGGATCACGTAGTACTTCCTATAGTTTCAAACGGTATTTCCAAACTAGGAATCAGAACCAAGGGAGATAACTCTCTGGTCTATTTGCTTAAAGATTACACCAAGTCAACTTGTTTGTAAATCAACGTTATTATAAATCATAGGGTATATGATTGAGATTTTATCTTGACAATAAATAAACTTTGTCATTCTCCAATAAGTCTTTCCTAATCAGTTCAACGAGCTTATAAACGGCTCGCGGGCGGGAGGGATCTTCATGTTGTCCTGGTGCTTTCAGAGCTAAAGGGCAACAAGAAGCGGATCTGTTTGTGGTGTCTCTATTGCGACCCGTTTTTGTCCTGTGTTTGTCCCGTCCTGTCTTTATTTGTTGCCACAGATGTCGCGGGTGGTTTATTTCACCCATTGGGCTCGCACGTCGTCATATAAGTGAAATACCTTTGAGTACGACGTTCAACCCCATCAAACAAACAAACAAACAAATATAAACTCTCCACAAGAACGATATATCTGTTCTTGCGTCATAGTACATTAATGCCATACATATCAATGTCAATAAAACTGGTCAATAAATCGAATATGATATATAATACTCCAAGGCACACTCGTACTTTGTAGATTTATTAATAAACTTTTGTCCTGATAAATTAATCATTTAGTCAGAACTACTGTGTACAACGTTGAACTATATTCTATAAATGAAATTCAGAAAATATATAAAAAAGGATAATTAGATTTGGAAAGAGGAGACAGTCAACAGATGTTACAGCAATGACAGTCACGTGACTCGCGTAGCCATCTGACAGTTCAGGGTTTGAACTTTGACGAGGCATGCAAGTGATATATACATAATTACATATATATATATATAAGTTTATTCGCCCAAAAACCTTACATTCAGCTGGCTTGAAGATTGAGCCTATATATATATATATATATATATATATGTCAATTGGGAACCAGGTAAAGGATCTAAAAAAGAAATAATTCCATTTGTTTTCCAATATGACCAGCCAAGCACCCAATTTGCTAGTCTGCTTTTACTGGAATATCAGAATCTTGTACCTAAAATGGCTCCTCCTCTCTCACAAAGACCCATTATAGCACACAAGAGAAACAAATATCTAAAGGACCTACTGGTTAAGGCAAAACTTCCTCTGTATCGGACAGGTTGTAACTCATTCTCTTTACATACATATTCATTGGTTAATCTCTGTATCACTGAAATACTAATTTGTAGACTGGTGTATTCATAACCCATGCCGAATATCTTGTTAGCTATATTTCAAACTATATTTTATAAACCACATTAATGGCCATTATCTTCTCTCGAGATGCCCATAGGTTAGCCATAACACTACTTGAGATTGAGGTTTATTAAGAAACTTATCTCCGTGAGCTATCTAGAACAGAAGATGATTTATCGATTTTAAATGATATACATCCCTGTGCCAGTGTGATTGCTTTTATAAGTATATTTGTGATACAAGAAGTATTAAATAATTTGACAATGTTTAAGACAGTGTTACTACAAATGTTATTTAATAGTTATCTAAATAAAATATATTTCCATATGCCATTGCTATGACATTTAATTTGTATGTGATTTATGTGATTTAAATGAGACTTATTAATTACAAAGCTAAATAGCTGCTACCCTAATATATTTTCCTAAAATATTTAAAACAGCTGATATGGGACTTCATTATAATTTATTTAAAGTCAAATGTAAAAACATATTGCAACTTATTTTTACATGTGATTAATTTATGAGACAATACTGATGGTCAATACGTAATAAATCTTAACTATGTATCGAGGCATCATGCAATTAATATAAATGATAAATATATGCGGTTAGCTGATATCATATAATGACGAACTAGGCCATCGACAATATCCGAGCTAATCGCTCTTAGGCTGAATTATAGATAGAAGGAAAAGTGTTACGTTTCCAAGAAAAATTAGAGAATTATCAATAACTAACTTCACAATTCTGCGTTAGGATTTAAAGATGAACTATTTGTCTCACACGGACAGTTCATATATTTTATGTGATCAGTGGACTTGAATCGGTTAAATTTCAGCACTGTACAAGCTGGGTCGATCCCAGAGTGTTTGCCCTTTCTCTATATACGATTTCTATAGTACGGAGCCCCTGTGCCCTGGCAGACTCAGTGTTCTATGTAATCCTACGCAGTGGTAAAGCGGCACTCAAACATAGTGCAAATATCTCTTCCTTTCGTGTAATATCTACCAAACGGATTTTTAAGACCTATATTTTGTAATATAATCTAACAAACTCTTTCTGTACAATGTTGTCATTGTCCGTTTTGTTGTTATGGTGTATTAGTCGCTTTCCGATATGGATTTCGCAGCCCGTCAGTCACAGCATCTATATTTGTCACCTGCCTCGTTAACTATATACCATGTGGACGTTTACAAGTCAGTTGTCACTACATAACTGCATATATTTTATTTTATTTAAATCCAGAACTATTTCGTAACAGTAACTTGTACAGTCGGCTCTCCACATGAAGACAGCCATTGTTCGCGTCGCCATGTCGTCTTTTCAGTCTGTCATCACCTCAGCAGGAGTTTGTTATGGCAGGTTATTGTCAGCTACTCAAATAGCAGCTTTTAATTTTAATCAGTTTTAACCAGATTGCACGTGGTCACAATTTATTAAATTACTAAATTGTGGAAATTCAAGTTAGAGGTGATCTAATCTACGCTGAATTCTAAATATAGAATTGCCTATATATTTATATCCTTACTTGAAGTGTTCGACAAAAACATGACTTTGTCTTTTATATTCATCAGAAGTGGAAACTTACTTTTTGTTTTGTTTAATTATATTGATTGGTTGGTTGTTTAATTGATTGATTGGCCACAGGGTCATGGCTGGTTTTAAAGAGTCAATAAGCATTGAGAACATAAAACAATACGATTGATAACAAAACAGTATTTTATTTACACTACAGCTATTTTGTTGCGATATTTGAATACAAAGGAATGTTTATGTTATTGAAAACTATTTTCTGAAAAGGACACATTCGTTTAAAAAGAAAAACCCTCCTTTTTTGTTTTTGAACTTATAATTTATACACACTGACCAATGATGTATATCAATGTAGGGGACGAATCTGATATAATAATGGACAAGGAAAAGTCCTCAGAAAAACGGGCAGTATTCTCTTTAAAATTTAGTTCCTGCTTGTTAAATTCTAAGTTTTTATGACATTAAATGCGAAATTTATTATCTTGGTGTCGTTTGGAAAGTATTCACATACTGTAAAAAATGGTAATATTGCAAACAAGATTCACGTATTTTGATCTGCAACAACATGGTGTTTAATTCATTTCATAGGAACACCCATGAATGGTCCAAAAAAAATCTAGATCATGTAATAGAAGCCTTTCTTCTTAATTTGCGTGTAAATTTTTGTCATTCATTGAGTATCGACTACATCGTGGGAAAATATATATTGGTGTATGTACATATCGTCAAATTGTTAACAATAGTAAATGTGGCGGAAGCAAAAAAATACCGGGGGGGGGGGGAGGGGGGACTACAATCCGACGAGAATTTAGGCGAGGCTCCAGGAGGACGAGTAAACTCAATGTTCACCACTGAAGACTACTTTTATGTTACCCTATTCTTGTCATGTTTGTTCTAAGTTCACGTGCTGCGCCATTTAGATTATTAGTGTTAGATACATGCTTTTGAGGCCTCGGCAGCTCTGAAATCGAAGGACCCTTGATAGTCAAACTTAAGCAATTGGGGCAATGGAATTTGGTCAGTCAATTAAGTATGATTGGTTAATATATACAGTTTTAAAGAAAGGTAGAAAAACAACAACACACAAGAGTCACAATACTTCAAAAGCACTTTGTATATAATCTAGTAACCCATGTACCGTTACATCAAAATCACACTCAATTAAGGGACAAGGCTTGGAGGCCTTGAGGAATTCTACATCACTATTCATCACGTTGAGCAAATTATAATTTTATATCAATCAAGAAGAAAATCGTATACAAAGGACTCAAACAAAATGCCTTAAGATTAATTAATAGAGAGTATCGTAACACTGCTTTGTTTACATTCAAATACCCAGCAAGTGATTGGGATGTCATTGATAATTGGATACATTTGTTAAGATTCATGAAATCAAGTTAAGACGTATCCAACATACGTCGACACATTTACATCAGCGACGTCCCTTCTGTTAACGGTAAAATGAATAGCATAATTACCGTTTGTAGCCCAGCGAGATCGTATATTTTATCTGGCCGTCAATAGTTTCCGACTCCAATTAGGTCAAATAATCTATAGCAGTCTTGTAATTTTATACAGAGTCTTAAATATAATATTTGAATAGAAAATATTGAATATATAACATACGTCTTTACCACAAACAAAATAGCCTGCTCCGTTCAAACGTGGCAGCAATTTTTAATTACATGCATACATACAAGCATGCATGTCTATGCATGTTTTGACGAGAGGGGAGGGAAGAGGGACAACTTGAGCGGAACATGTCCTCCACCCCACACAGCAAAGAGCAAAGAACGAAACACTGCTACAAACTGACATCACTGGTTATTCCCTTGTTTCATAATTGTCATTCATTGCTGTCATAGCGTTTCAGGCGATTACATTTGCGAGGAGGACCATACAATTGTACGGTTGGATAGCTGCATCATTTTATCTCCCACTTTCTATTGTTATATTTGTCCATGGCGAATGTCTCCTTGATTCGCCATTCTCCACTAGCAGCTGTATCACATGACCCGGGATCGAGCATTTGATTGGACGAGAGGGGGGTCACCATGAGTAAAGTACTGACAACTCTGTTTTTACCGTTGCGCAGCTAAACTTTATACCATAACAAATATGTGAAACTCTTGGTTTTTCGCTAAAGTAATATTATAAGAGGAAACCGTATGTTGTCAACTATTGACTGGTGCAATAACCCTGAGATTGAAAAAATGTGACATCTCTGGTTTCCTCGTTGTCTTCATATCCTTGATAACCATTTATTTAAATGATATTATAATGGAACTGGTATTAGTTTCTGGTAAAATACAACATATACAAAGTGTAAAACAATTATATATCTAAGAGGTGATTATGATAATGGTGATGACAATGTTTTCTTGTTTTATGTGAATCTTTTCTACACTTTTTCAGTATACTTTTATTCGTGGACTCTTTGCTCTGCATACTCTGGTCAGTAGTAGAACAAGTTAGCTTTTGTTGATTAAAAGAACCATTGTCTGGTGAATTCCTTCTCATCATCTGTGGAGTAGCATCAGTTATATGGATTATATCTGACGGTTTTACATGTTGATCTTCTAGATCAGTATCGGAAGATTTGTAATTATTGGGGGGTCTCTCCGTAAAGTCGGTCTCAATTTCGTTTGCACTGCAATTAGAGTTTTGACGGGGATAATCAGTGTCACTTAAACTATTTGAATTGTGAAAGTTACTCTCCTCATCTTTGATAATAACGAACGGTAGAACGGGTTCGCCATCAGATTCACGAATATCATCTAAACTTTTATCACTGGAAGAATCTACGTGGTCGGAGCCTTCTTCAAAATGGAGACGTAACCATGACAACGTTGACACAGACGAATCTGACCTAAGAATTGAGGATTTTCCCCTCGGTGATCCGCTTGTCGAGTCACATTTTTTACTATCCGTGTCCTTTTCTAAAATAAGATCTTCTACTTTGATGTGGTAATGATCTTTCCAGTCAGTATCTACCACATCGTCATCTTTCACCGATCCACTGATATTGCGTTCTTCTGTCATTTCAGGGAATCGCCATCTCCGACATGACATAGCAAGGACGGTCACAGTACCCAGCGAGATGATCAGCAACAAAAGAATACCGGCTGTCAGAGCGTTGTTGTTGTAACCAGCGGGATGAGGACTGGCAATGATCTCAACGATGAAGCTCAAGGGATTGGAGACGATTGTACCGCCCTCCTTATGTACCAATACCACCTGAGGAGTTACAAAAATATGAATCCAGAATAAAACAAATCAATGTATAGATGATGTGTATTATAGAAAGATTTGTCAGAATGAAGAAATCCTTGTGAAAATTGAACCAATGTTGTACACAGATAGGTTTGAACAGGGTGTATGTTTTGTTAAAAATTGTATAGATACAAATGTTAATGTTATGACATTCCAGAAAAAGTTGTTTTGTGCACATGCTTCTATGTAATAATGCTTGATATATATATTAGACGACTATAGACACAATTCATCTGTTTGAATATGTATTATATGTGCATAAATAAACAAGCATGGCTTTGATGTGATTTATGAACACAAATATGTTTGTAAATTTTTACGGCGGAAAATTATACGATAATAGTATATATGCATATTGGCTTAGTGTAAGATTACATCATCGGACTGTTAACGTCTCTACATTGTAATGCAGGTTTCAAAGAACGCTAAACAACAATTTCAAGAATTTTAATAGTAGTTTCGCTGATGTTGGGAGAAACTCACTTGGGAGGCGGGTAGAATGGTCATTAATTGATGTTAGTCGCCGAAATTCGCTGCTGTTTTTGTATAAACTAAGCTAGAATCTGTTCACATTAAGAAATTGTCATTCCAAAAATAACAAAACACCGCTGCACATACACTAAATAAAAAAAAATAAAAAAACTTACACAGAAATATATAATAGAATGTAGTCCATAGTTTTCAGTACTTTCTCGAACAATAATATCTCCATATTTATTTATCATAAATTTGGAAGATCCCATTATGACGAATTCCAGCTGAGTTGGAATTTCCGTTCTATTTTTGTCTTCTTCTGATGTCTTTGCTGTATAGAATGGATTCACCCATTTTTGATGATGAGGCACTGGACGAAGCTCAACTCCTAGGTTTATCTGGTAATATTTCTGATCCCCAAGAGTAGCTTTCACCGCAACGATGGTCCCCTCTGGTTCTCCTTCATATAAATCTCCTTGGAACTCACCAGCCTTGTATCCTAGTGAGTACGGATATATGGGTTGAGTTGAGGCCTCCAACGGCTTACCTGTTTAAAAGAAAACGTGGCTAGTTGTGTGTTTTTCTATCTGTGCATTGTGAGTGTGAGAAAAGTCGTTTTTTTACATTTGCATTATTCTGAGACAGTAGGCCCTTTGTCTTTATAAAGACAGTATATCTGGAGTGTGTTTATTCCGTCACCAATGGAGAATCACTAATTTTCCAGCAAAGCATTTGTATCGAACACTCGATATTATTGCTGTATTGCTGTTAACTTTGACTGTGGAAGTACATCACCTTTCTATACTGAAATACCCTTAAGCATGCCAATCTGGGGCTGTACTGATTCGGTTTAGATCATTAGCTTGTCAAACAGCAAGGAATATAAACACATATATATATCATACTACTGACGATTATTCAGTTGGTTGTACCGGAGGTTTAGTAGATATCACAAGACCAAATACTCTTGTTGTCATCACAATGTGAAACGGTTAAAATGAGTTTCAATAAAATCTTTTTTATCTGATAAAATATCTTTGCAAACGTGTATTCAAAAGTTGTTTTGATACTTCATAAATGGATAAAAATCGAGGTAGACCAACGTGTACACAAAAATGACGTCCATAGTTGCTGGTAGCTTATTAAACAAGACTTACCTGCGATGAGTGTAGTAAGATAAACTAAACTACACAAGACGCAATAAGTGGTTGGCATGGTTGTTGTTGTATCAACCTGAAATGTCGAAGAAATGACAAATATATGTGTTAACATCCGTATATCCTAACAGTATGACCATTTATTCTTCATAATTTTGCAATGTATGTATATTTGTTTGATTCATGGTCTGGCTTCTTTGATAATTCATTTATATTCTTGTACATGTCACTACTATGTTCACTGCTGACGATGGCAAAATAAAGCCGAAATATTCAGTCAAAGTGAGTCTTTCATTCTTCGGAGTTGCACTACTTGTGTAATATCCCTAGTTCTCAGTATTTTTTAAAAAATATTTTGGGATAACACTTTCTAAGTTTGAACAAAAAAATGGCCGTTCGGGAATCAACCCACGACCCTCAGAGTTAGACACCGAATCGCCAGCAAACTTTCTGAACTAGAATCTGTTCAAACTAAGAAAGCGTTATCCCAAAATAACAAAAATACTGTTAATATTCACTTTAAAAAAAGACACAAATATTATTTGCCCTAGATCTGTTTAAGACATAAAACATAGTAAGCTTAAAAAACAATCAACAAAAATATAAAACCGAGCATATCCATTTGTAAGTGTAAACAGTACTGCTTAGGGTTCAGACATATGTCTCAACGTCGTACTCAAGGGTATTTCACTTATATGACGAGGTGCCAGCCCAATGGATGAAAGAAACCACCCTCGACACCAGTGGCAACAAACAAAGACAGGACGGGACAAATACAGGACTATAACAGGACGCAATACAGACACCACAAACAGATCGGCTTCCTGAAGTATGTTTATTGACAGCCTTTAGACTTTTCGTATTTGACAAATTGTATGCACCAATCAAATAACGTTTAGCTTCACCACTAGGCTTGCCGTCAATGGTCAATAAGAAAATAATTTTTTTTATATTCCCAGTATTGATTCAATACTACAATTCAAATAAACAACCAATGATGGAAGACAAAAACTGAGAAAGATTGGTTTGATTCAGATTTGATTTTAGACAAAACTTAAGGTTATTTCACTTGTATGTCAGCATGCAAACTCAATGGATAAGGAAACTACAATAGACATGACTTTGAATAAGCATGTGCAATATACAACACATTCTTACCTCCTGAGTAAATTTGCCCTTCTTTAATTGGTCCTGTGTGAGTGCCCAGTTTGAATGCTCCTGTATTCTGTCAACAACAAAAATCTCCATTGATGTGTTTGCTGTTTTTCTTCTTTCACAAGGTAATTATTAATTATAAATTTTTGCAAAGTGTGGGCTCTCCAACTTATTGTTAAATCCAACTCAACTAACTAGGTTAACAGAGGAGGTATACTTAAAAAATTTAATAATAAAACCAAAGTCAAGCGGGACATTTTTTTTTTATCAACAATTAACTTTAGCTATATATGTACAATGTATAAGGTTTTTTATATGATACAATGCTCTAACTTGAATTTTTAACATTTTAAACAAGTTAAATATAGGAAACCATGAACAAATAACATTTTAATCAGGAAGTCAAATATAGGAAGATTTAAAGACATTACTGTAAAGATTTTAATTTGACCGTATTCACTTAACTGTTAATTTAAAACACTTACTCTGTCGACTTGTCTTAAAACTGTCCCTTCACCAAAAAACAGTGGTTTCTTTGCATCCACTATAATGTAATCAAAGTAGGAAGTCCAGTCTCGTTTTGGCTCACCTGGCTTTGGAATGAAAATAACACTGACACATTAATACTATAGCAACAGCTTGTGTGTGTTTGGGTGTTTAAGTGCATCAGTATATTCTACTGATTTATGTATCTACTGAAGCGTTCCTTAACAAAGGAAATGGATTTTCCGTGTGATATGGGTCTCCTACAACATTTAGATACATCAAATATTTGGACCAATTTGATACATAGTTTTCAAGTGAAACCTAATTCAACTCCATGCATCACATTGCCATATTGACTTTATGTTTGTTTGATTGTGGTTTAACGATGTACTCAAGCATATTTCACTTATATGACAGTGGATTGTCCACTTCACACTGTTCCTTGCCTAATTATGGTGGAAAGGGAGAAAACCTCGTAAAATTCACCCCCGCGATTGCAGGAGGCACATCTTGTGACTCATTCATACACCTGAGTGTGGACAGATGGCATTGCCACATTGAATAATCCTACAGAGTTTTATTACAATCTGATGAGCTATGCACAAGTTAACAGCCAAAAAGGAAATATTTGACAACTGGATGGTCTGAGGAAACACCCAGTCAAATAATGGCTATATTAAAACTGAATCTAGATGAAAACAATTGTACCAAATACAGCTCAAATAAAGACTTACCTTTAAGGAAGGATAATCAAACAGGTATGACATAACACCCTGAAAAGACAAGTGATTGATCGATTGGACTCAAGGATATTTTACTTATATATAGGCGATATACTCCAAGAGTAGTTGACACTGGTCAATAATAAAATATTAAGTGTTTTGTGGGGTTTATCTTCTTCCACAGCTAAGTTAGAAAAGCATTGACCCAAACAAACTGTCCCTAGCCAGTGAGTGCAAGGAAAAGTTGGTTTGTTTGTAAGTATTTTAATAATAATACAACTCCAGTGATGTCATCACATCAACCCAAGATTTGTTTGATTGGGGTTTAACGTCTTACTCAAGGTATTGTCGTCTTCACAAACATGTTGTTCCATGCCTCATTGCGGTGGAAAACCGTGAGGGAACCTGATAAAAACCACCCCCGCAATTGCCGTAGACACATTGTGTGGCTCACTTAGGTCAGAGAGAACAGGGGCATTAGAAGCTCTCTCAGGAACTACCCACACTGTTAAAGGGATAAATAAAGCAAAATATTCTGTACACAAAACAATAGTTCACATTTTGTATCTCTTAGAAAGTGAATATTACCAGTGTTTTCGTTAACGAAAATAACAAGACCATTCTTAAAGAGGCACTATCGCCCAAAATCAGGACTTTTTTTGTAATTACAGAATCAAATGAGTTATACTTATTTTTCTGAAGAAGCCGAAGTTAGAAGCTTTTCGT
>JAVFBX010200484.1:0-12656 GCA_034783855.1 Mopalia kennerleyi | reverse complement strand
TGTTTGTAAATAGAATTTCGATTTATGTTTTTCACGGACATATAGTTTGAATACCTAACTTTTAATCTAAGCGATAAAAAAAAAATTGGTTCATTTTCAGCCCAAGGGGTCCAGCAAGACCTTAAAGACCTCATTGTGTAGCTTACAAATAGCAACCAACGAGAAACCATTTTTTTTGCGCCGAGAAGAACTCTCACTGAAATATGCTTCCAAGGCTGTAACTAAAGGAAATAACCGACCATGCCATCTTAGGTCCTAAAACTGAATATGAATATCTTAAACATAAAAGACTAAAAGATTCAACTCCTTTCGGTTTCCAAATAAATCAGCTTTTCCATGAACACCAAAATCCTATTACTAGTGGTGCTGACAAGGGTAATCAGTTAAACCCTTCAAGGAAACTTTATAAACCAACAGTAGACACCACGATCTACGACAAAATATCGAAGAAAGATACACCTGTTCATATAAGGACAAGTACACTAGAGCACATAGACCTACGCCATAGGACTGTCTAAAAATATATACAGACGTCCCCAAAAAACGGGCAAAATAACACAGACTCGGCACACGTTACCCCAGAACTAAACATCTAGAAAGGATTGAAACTTCTTAACAATATGTCGGTATATACTAGTGAGCTTATAGCTATTATAAAAGCACAAGAATGGATCAGAGAAGATAAACCTATGCGTATCCTTTCAGACTCGCTAATCAGTCTACAGTCGATAGAAAAAATCTTATTCGGAAAGTAGATCCGATCTTATTCACGAAATAGAGAATCCATATAGTCAAATAGTTTAATCAGGAATGAAGGTATCTTTAGAGTGGGTTCCAGCCTATGTTGACTTTAAAGGAAACGAAGCTGCCGACAAAACCGCTAAATGCAGTCTAACAAGACCCAAAACATATGTGTTAGCTGGATTAGCCGTAAATGAATTAAAATACAATAATATCAAGGAAAATACTTAACAAATGGCAGATCAAATGGAACAAGGAATATGACAAGCGTTGGTTATATCATATTTTAGGCGGGAAAACAGTAAATAACCAATCATTTCAATTAGCTAATAAACGAGATGATATAACTCTGTAACGGTTTATTCGCGTTTCGCCTTAATTTTAAACTCGCCTTATCGCGTTTCACCTTAGTGATGTTCCGAGAGGATTATTGCATTGATCAGTCTCTCCGTCGGTACCTGCGGTGAGCGGATTAAAATAATTTAACAGGTGAAGGTTTCTCAAATAACACTGTCAAATATGTCAGGAATAATTCTTTGTATCATCCAATTATTTTACAGAAACATAATATGAACATTACTCAATACATGTATATATATCTTATGAAAATGATGGTTCATCAGCGGAGATACCTTGATATTGAGGGCCAATGCCTTATAGATTCTTACATTTAAAAAAAAAATCGCACTGAAACATATCGATTCAAACAGATAAAACGAATGATAAGAATGTTCAGATCTAAACGAATGATACGAGCTGTGGAGATACCTTGATATTGAGGGCCAAAGCTGTATACGTTCACTAAATCAAATACTCGAAACGAAAACAAAAATGCATGAAAACGTACAAATTCGCATTACTAAACCCCACACGAATACATTAAATATATTCTATAGAAATGAATAAACTTTCGGACACAAACGAATTATACAAGCTGCGGAGTTACCTAGATATGGAGTTCCAAAGCTATATATATATTCTTTAATTAAACTATAACATACATATAATCCCACAAAAACAATACTGGAAAAAACACATAAAATAATATATACCTAATAAAAGCAATATAAACTAGCAATGAAGTGAAGCTTTTGCTGCTAGAAGGTGGAGTACAACCCCCTAGTAAGAAACGGAAGTATAAAAGCAGGGACGATAGACTTTCCAGTCTGATTTACCAGCTCGTCAATAATATCAATTCTTGTTTGGAGTACACAGATTCTGTTTCATTTTTGCAACATCTCTAATTGTCACAGTGCTAATAAATAATGTTAGAAATCTAAATATGCCCCTGTGCTTTTATTTTCTATTCACGTTTATCAAGTCTCCTATGTGCTAATCCTCATAAGTGACCCAGGGGGATACTTTAGGCATTCGCGTTTCGCCTTACCGATTTTGCTAAGGCGAAATGCTACTAAGGCGAAACGCGAAGACACCTCTGTAACGCCTTGGGAAAACTGGATTAAAAGCACATGTAGCAAAACTCATCGAAAACAGCCCATCGGTCTGCTCTTGGTGTAACGGAGAGGAAGAAAGAATAGAGCATATATTTATCAAGTGCCATAAATATGAAAACGAAAGAAGCATACTCGAACACGATTTAAATAAATTTAATATTCCATTAACACTGCCTGCTATCCTAAATCCTAAGCGAGAAAACATGTATATCAGCTAATCATCGGTTATTTAAAGGTCATCGGATATTACAGTATTAGATAATATATTACACAACTTAAAATCTAGCGATCAATCTCATCCCGAAAAGGTGGTGTGGCACCGGTCTGTGTGAGCCGTCTGTCACACTAGCCCAGAGGGTGACGCATATGAATCAGCCTATACGACATTTTAAAAACAAAACCCAAATCATAAAAATGGTCACATGAAATTCTCCATTAAACAAATATACAACAACAACTCATAATAGGAAGCGTGATAGCGGAGATACCATGTTCTTTGTGGGCCGCTGCCACACTGTCCTTGAGAGGGGATGAATCGTACTCGATTCTTCTTTTCAAACTAGAACAAAATACGGGCAGAAGGGAGACGAAGATACCATGTTCTGTGTGGGCGGCATGTAATACCCGCCTTAATCAATTGTAAAACGGATTCTTTCTTTTTTGTTGTTGTCATTAATGTTATTATTATTTCTACCACCATGCTCTTTGTTATTATTGCTGTTACTATTTATTTTTCTATTTAAAATTAACTGATATTCCTATGCTACACACATTATCCATCTTTTTACAGATACCAACAGTAACACAACACAGACATATTTACGAAAAACGACGAACTGGCTGCACCCATGACTATATTAACACCATACAAAGAAGACAGTTTTAGATAAACATGTGATTCCTTGAACTTTGCACCAAACACCAAACGGAACTACAGTGTGAAGACCTGCAGGCTGCCCCTAATGCTCACTAAAAGAACAGTTACAGGCACAGATTTCCACTGGTTCCGACGCAGCTCCATATAACTGCAACATCTCTTCGGATAGAAAATAATCAGCAAACATAATGACACATTCTCTATCCCGAGGAATCATAAGTTTTTTCTAGACGGCTCTGTGTGCAAAGGACGCGGACGAGACAAGGAATCTAAATATATAAATTATAAAACACCAAGACAATTTAAATAAAATTAAACGTAGCATACACTGTAAATAACATGTATCTATATTTTAAATAGATTATATTTTTGTTTTATGTTTAAAAAATATACTAATACATTTAATTTATGTATCGCAATTATTAATAATTTATCGTTATTAAAGTTTTGTCTTTTTTTAGTTATATCGAAGCACAGCGCCTTGCCTCTGCCTCTGATGTTCAAGCGCCATCTCAGTCCTACGCCAATGCCACAAAGAATGTGTCTGTGTCTGTTGCGACACAGACATTCCTTACGTGTCCAACTGTTGATGAACGCCCTTCTGCTGTTAACATAAACACAAGACGAATGAGAAACCGCTACATCAACACAAGCTGTTGCTATAAAGCAAAACCAACAAAATAATAAATCAGACAATGAAACGAATATTAAAATACCATCTGACCCAGAGGCTCGCCCTTGCAAGGCCACAATGGACGTTTCTGTTTGAAAAACCAATCAATGTAATTAACATCGAGAGGGTTAAACCTCTCTTGTTGGTGGGGGATCTGGTAGACCCACGGACAGACAATGAGAATTAAGTATGCCATTGAACCGGTAGACTCCAGCCCACAAAAAATCAGTTAACGATGCTCCCGTGCATCTTGCAGAAGAATGCCTGCACACGCTCGGTTATTTTGATTGCTTCAGTAGTCTGAAGTCAACTGTTGGTTTCTGGCAAATCGTTGTTGATCCCCACGACAACATTACAGCAAGCTATGAACAGGGGTTTCGCTTTAATCCGTATACTTAACACATCAGCTCAAAGTGGCCAAAGCCGCAAGCCTGGATACTCTGGCCTTTTGAGGTTTCCGAGGTGCAATCTAGTGTCCTTCATCACGATTTGCTCAAATCCTGCATCTATAGGGCTAACCGCCATGGACAATCACCCGTCGGTTGACCGCAACGGTACCATTTCAGAGTCCGGCCCTGTGAATGTCCCTACTAACTAACATGTTGTCAGGTTGTGTCGCCCTCGTCCCTCCCTGCGGACGAGAGTGACCATTCCGAGCTTGACATCCCTTGGATATCCCTAACACCTACTTTCCATCAGACCAAAAGCACCCTGACTAACACACAAAGAAAAAAGAAAAGACGTCGGATCGCAAGGAGTTAGGGTTATGCGAACTGTTTAAAGTCTTGCTGGACCCCTTGGTCGATCTTCAGAACAGCTGTTATATTTAGTCTATTATGCAGAAGAGTATTAATCTAACCATATATATGTTGGAAAGCTTCAATAATCAGGATTACATATTTGTGAATATGGTGAAAATCCAATTATTATTTCTAAAAGTATTACAAAATGAGTAAATGTCAACATAAAAAATAGACGGCGTTTGTCAAGGTTTATATGTATTTCTCGAAGTGCAATAACGATTCAGAAGTTTATTTGAGCTAGTAGAATAGCCCTTGAGCTAGGAAACGGTGCCTAATGTTTTTAAATTTTGGATTATATTGATAATATAATCCAAATTTAGAACCATTTGGACGTATGGCCGTGAAAGTGTACCAGTTTACATACATGCGTCTTCTTAGCATTGTTTTCTTGATATTATTTGCAGATTGGTTACTTCCAATATGCATCTAAACACTTGTTCAAACAAACAATACGCATCGATGAACATCACAAAGATACGTGTCTGACACAAAATAGGACATCGGTTGACGTACGCCGTATCTAAGGAGATGGTATGTTTGACATTTCCCAATATTTACAACTCTGGGACACTCGATATAACCACCACTGAAGACATATACCACAATGTATCTGTGTGAAACAAGCCCCGTGTAAAAATCTGAACGAAAGGAGCAGATCGTGAGTTGTGATCGTATTCTCGTTAGAGTATCTATAGTGGGCGGGGCTAAGACAACTCTCGTATGCAATGCCAGGCAATCGGGCATTAATTTACATCCATATTTGGTGCGAAGTTTGCCACAACGCGGCAAATAAAAACAGTTCAAAACAAGATGGCCCAGGTGTATCTTAGAGTGAACGTCTCGAAGCAGGAAGAAGAATCGATTATATTTCAGAATGCATGTACTGTTTACGGTCAACGACTGCTTGGGTATTTAGCAGAGCTACAGTTCCGCATATTGCAGCACACCCGACTATTCAGGACTCTTCGAGGTCAAAGTTACGTGCCATATCACAGATACCTCGATACTATTGGATAAAGTAGCTTACAAATGGCCACCCGAGTGCCAACATTAATTCACCATAAGGAATCTTAATTTAGACAAAGAAGGTGTGTAATCAGCTTAAATGTACACAAGCGTTACAAACATCTTATTTTGGTCTGACAAAACATGTTTTCAAGAGTTGAAATGAGGGCTTTGTTTTAATATTTAATAAATTGATAAAAATCGATTGAAAAAGGTATAAATATAATAAAAGTAGTTATTGTGCAATCCCTATACAGCTCGTCACAACTTCGATTTCAGACACTAGAGCCCATAGCAGGAAGCTTTGCTCGATTGACTACGGAAATGAAATAGACGATATTGGCAGTTAGTCATGCAGACTCACTATTCCTAGATATTTAACAATGGTTCACGTTTGTTTGTAACAGAGAGAGAGAGAGAGAAACAAAAGAAAAATGTGTAACCCCAAGCAAAATATAATTCCTTGCATGTCAGAGTGTATAAAGGTGTTTGGATGGCCAATAAATAAAGTCATATGGTTAGTTACAATGAATATTCTCTGCGACCTGAGCCCATACTCATTAATTAACTAGTTTGAGCAAAATTCCAAATTTTCCGTTAAATCGATAGATAATATGATATAATTAAAGGGAAAGACAACTGTTTTTTAACCTAAACTTATTATTTTACTGCTTATTTTCAAAAACAACCATCTGTATTGCACTTGCATTCGAGTAAGCAAAGCCATTAATTAGTTAATTTAACAAGCGGGACTCACGTCATTGTTCGAAATCACGGTCGGTCACCAGTGTGCTTATGGATGCAGTGGAAGGCATCTATAACAACACGGTGTATACACATGCTATGTCATCCAAGCGCAATGTTAATATGTTGTATACGTATCAAAATAGCTCTTTGATTAACACATACGTTTAGCATGTTTTCAGCTGACATGCGGTTTTAAAAAATCTGGTTTTTAGTATCAGGTTGATATGTACAAGCGGTTTGATGTTGTTTTGCTTGGGGACGGAAGGAACCCTTTCTTTCGGCTTGACATAAAAGCATCCATCATTGCAGGCAAAAGGAGACTGCCAAGTCTAGATGATATAGCCTAACTACCGTGTTTTGGAACAATGACGTCAGTTCCGCTTTTTAAATTAACTAATTAACGGCTATGCTTATTCGATTGCACGTGCAATACAGATAGTTGTTTTTGAAAATATGCGATAAAAATAACAAAACAGTTGTCTTTCCCTTTAACAAGTTTAGGCTTAGTTAATGAGTGGGTATTTGTGAACATTTAAATGTGTGCAACATTTCCATACAAAATACGATAGCAAAATAAATTTGAGAAGTTGTTATCTTCAAATATATTTGTCCACGCCGCCATGGGCGACCGTAGTCTCGAAGACTCAATGGGTCATGTGTACCGAGCATTATGTTAAGTAGCCATGTGTAACTCATCCAGACAAGTCACCCAGACATGCGCAGTAATGTGGTAAGCTGATTGCAAACACCTCCATCCGCCATTGTTAAAATGTCTGCCCAATAGTATTTCTACATTGTAATGGACTAGCTAACTTTCGGTAGTGAATAAGAATTGTAAAACAAATCGCAAAAATACCTATTTACATTATTTGATAGCAAATGTCGCGCTCTATTCAATGCTAAGCTTCGTTTCTTAAGTTAACCATCCCTTTAAGCATTTTAACACAAAAAATGAAACATGGGAGCGCATCATTTTTAACTTTCCCACTGTCATTTGCTGATGCTCCATATGCAATTATTTTGTTTCTTTTCGTCCAAAATAAACAGAACTTTATTACAAACAAACATTTCAGAGGTGTATGTCAAGTTTTTACAGAACCGATATCGGATTTAGACTGCATGAGACAATATCTGTACACTATGTTTTTATATGTTTTGAACTCTGAAGTAAAATGTATTTGAGTCCGTGATAGAGTTTAATTCGCATTAATTTATTTAACTATTTCATTAAGGTTTTTTTAATTTAAAGAATTTTTCTGTTAGTAGGTCAACCTGGGTGATGACCCAAAACAGCAATCAAATGGCCTTTAGTACAGTAGCTGCAGGCAGTTTCCAAGCCGCTTCAGAAGATAGTTCTAAAGTGCAAATGATCGTGAAGAGAAAAAATAGGAACTGACGAAAATAGTTGGACAAAAATAGGCAATATGTGAATGATCATCTCTTGATGTTTTTCTCACAAGACAACCGTGACCAGGTGTCTTTAGTTCTGTAAACTGCTTAATTCTTCGTGTGATTTCCTCCAAACCCAGACCAGCGTGAGCACTTCCAGAAGTTTACTGTTGTTGTCAGGTTACTTCATACATTTATGCCGTAGTTGTTAATTTTTAATATCTTGTCTTCAATCAAAATTTGAGATGTACAGATGACCACAGGTGCATGAAGGAATGAAGTCATTTTTTTAACCTAATACATATCTCATTGTAAATCTGAATCTGTTCATATACTCAATTGGATGTTATGTAACTTTAACCGTATACGATCAATATCATTTCATGTGTCAAAGCACCACTTATATAATTGAAAACAGAAATCCATTAAACAGAAGTGTGCAAATCCATATTCAGTAGTGCAGACGGCATTCTGTCCCTCGCAGAATCGTCTACCTTGCGCCGGTTAGATTTTAGTCGGTAGCTCTTGACAAGCATCGTTTATTATTGATAATTATATTTTGGTCCATGTCTGAACATCCTCGGGCATTCCCGTACCGTAAATGATCTCTGATGGAAAGCGGTACATTTCACGGGAGGTAACTCGCATGGATTTACTTTCAATATATGATTGAGTTATCCACATGTTTATTGTTTACGTCTGAATGCTATTCTTGTGTTGATATGATGACGTCATTGGAGCTGCATCATTATTAAAATACTTTTAACTGACAAAATTTGAATTATTTTCAACAGGTCATACATAAAAAGGAACAGTGTTTTGTTTAAACGTGCTTTTACCCGAGAAACGTGTTTCTTTTATACAAATCCGCGGAGTACTTTGGTTGAATTCCACGCATGCGTACAAAATAGGTGATAGTTAAATACAACCAATTTAAGGCTGAGACGAAGCTTTATTCCGTATTTGGAAGAGCAATCATTTTGAACAATAGAGCTTAACAGTTGGATTATACCATCAAATAAACTGCAGCTAAGTGCTGTTTATTCTGAGCTTACTGCGCACTGGACAAGGGAATCCTATTATCATCATGGCAAACAGGTTTTCAAACTGACAAACTGACAGGTTATAATTTTTTTTATATTCTCGCTTGTGTGTCAATTAGGCCCCAAACAGCGATAGTACACTTAAATATGTTCATTATTGATTTCATAGATACACTTGTGCTGATACATTTTTGGTTTGTTTGACAATAGAATAGCGGCCATTGTCCTTGATCTACGAATAAAAAAATGTTCGATAAGGGTTTTTGAAATCCATTGTCGTGTAGTTGAGTTTATGTCTCCAGGCAGACGTTATGTATCTTAAAAAATAGTCTCTGGAATTCTTAGTTAATACAAGACGGCCATCCAATTATTGTCAAAGAATTTAAGATTATGTTATGAAGTTTTCTTTTCGGTTTATGCTGACCTCCAGAAACGTGCATGAGCAAGAAGAATCCCCTAGGGACGTCGGCTCACCCCAGTCGGGCTTTAACCGTGGACGACGTTTACCCGGGGTCAACGGGTGAACGCAACCATAGAGAGGTATGAAGGCACGCGACTCTCCTATTTGGAAGACCGTAGATCTAGGTAAATCGTCAGGGACAAATGGGAATTCTTGGGGACGTGCTTGCGCAACGGCGACTCGAAAAGTTTTTGAAAAATGGACTGGGGGATAAGCAAAATGACAAAATGACAACGTCAATAGATAGTGGATGTGTTTCCAATTAACACACATGCAGTCGACTGATAGGTCAAACGAGATCGGATGTCTACCATTTAGATACAAGTGTCTGTTTAAGGCCCTGGTGTCGGTCTGTTTTGCCTCGGGATGTTTCCGGTCCGGTTTCTTACATGTCCAAACTGTCAACTCATGTGAGGCAGACTTCTTTTAACTAGTTTAAAAAATGTCCATCCCCAGTCTGTGGTGGCCATGCTGGGCAATATAGTTTGAGTCGTTTCCGGCTCAGTTTGATTAGATACAAATATAGTTATGTTACTGGCAGCTGGACTAACACGCACTGACCTCTTTATATAGGCCAGTGCTTGCGCACGCCAAAGGATAGCTTTGAAAACATATATGGATTTCCTGTTATTGTTTAAATGTGTTATGTCAAATCGTCATCAAAAAGAGAAAATATTTACATGTCGTACTCCCGTGATAAAGACGGGGAATTCCTTTTTGCTTTTAGAGTGTTCGCAAGAAATTGCCACTAAAGGCATTAATAATACACCAGAAACAGTAAGAAACTAGTGGGCTATGAAGACAAAACACTTGCACATCGAAATATATAAATTACGTTGTGGTGTTTCACTTGGGGTTCTCACATGAGAGGGAAATCCCTTGCCTAAAATGCGCTCGGCGAGCTCAGGAATGACGTCACTATTCAAGATGGCGCCTACCTGTTCTGGGCTATGAACAGGTAGGCGCCATCTTGAATCAATATTGTATGCATTGGCTATGTTTTCAAAGCTAGTCAAATGAGTGTCAGCCATGCATATCAACCTATAAATCGAGTAAAGTACGCGTCACTTGACATGATATGATGTCAATGCGAGGGTTACGTTTTAGGATTATGGTTAGGTTTAGGTTTAGTTTTACGGTTAAGTTCAATGTCCGGTAAAGGATTAATCCTAACTAAGAATTATAACAAGTCATGCTTTGTCTTAAACGACGGCAAGAGGGGTATTGAGGGAACTTCAACCCTCTAAGTTCCGCAAGGTGCTTGTCAAGAGGTCCCCTTGGAAATGAAGCATAACACTCGAACTTTACGAATGCTTCTTGCAGAGCACTATAACCTCAAAGTGTGCCATCGCTTTTAATATGCAAAAACAATTAGTAGATAGCTCTCTAGCAATTTTAGACCTTCTAATAGATTTCCGGTTAAATTGTGAGTTGATTGCTGTTTTGACACACTTGCAGGATGAGGCATTAATCAAACTCTTTTATTACGAGCTCTTGAAAAGGCCAATTTTTTTTATCATCATCATATGTCACAACAGATACACGATGAGCTAATTTAGATTAAGATGTTATCATTAACTCGCCTCCGTTCGTGTATCAATTATGGAAGCTCAATGGAGTTATTGAGGTTTGGCGACAGCTTTGTTGAACTGTCGTCCTGTCCAAAAGAAATTATCATGACTGCGTTAGAATGAAAGATGAAAGACAAAATATAGTTCTTACATTCATCACAGCAGGTATAAATACAATATATGTGTTCCAGTGAACAACTTACGGTTCAGTAAGAAAATATTGACGATTTCTAAAGACACGAATAGATACAGTATATATGTTCCAATTGACAATTTACGGTTCAATAAGTAAATAGAGACGATTTCTGATGACAGGTAAAGATACAGTATATATGTTCCAATTGACAATTTACGGTTCAATAAGTAAATAGACACGATTTCTGATGACAGGTAAAGATACAGTATATATGTTCCAATTGACGACGTACGGCTCAGTAAGTAAATGGAGATGACTTCTGATGTCAGGTATAGATACAGTATATGTGTTCCAATTGACAATTAACGGTTCAGTAAGTAAATAAAGACGATTTCTGATGTCAGGTATAGATACAGTATATGTGTTCCAATTGACGACGTACGGTTCAGTAAATCAATTAAGACGATTTCTGATGACAGGTATAGATACAGTGTATATGTTCCAATTGACGACTTACGGTTCAGTAAGTAAATAGACACGATTTCTGATGTCAGGTATAGATACAGTATATATGTTCAATTGACGACGTACGGTTCAGTAAGTAAATAAACACGATTTCTGATGTCAGGTATAGATACAGTATATATGTCAAATTGACGACGTACGGTTCAGTAAGTAAATAAACACGATTTCTGATGTCAGGTATAGATAGAGTATATATGTCCAATTGACGACTTACGGTTCAGTAAGTAAATAGACACGATTTCTGATATCAGGTATATATACAGTATATATGTTCAATTGACGACGTACGGTTCAGTGAGTAAATCGACACGATTTCTGATATCAGGTATATATACAGTATATATGTCCAGTTGACGACTTACGGTTCAGTAAATCAATTAAGACGATTTCTGATGACAGGTAAAGATACAGTATATATGTTCCAATTGACAATTTACGGTTCAGTAAGTAAATAGACACGATTTCGGATGACAGGTAAATACACAGTATACATGTTCCAATCGGCGACGTACGGCTCAGTAAGTAAATGGAGATGATTTCTGATGAAATGTATAGATACAATATATATGTTCCAATTGACAATTTACGGTTCAGTAAGTAAATAGAGAGACGATTTCTGATGCCAGGTATAGATACAGTATATATGTTCAATTGACAATTAACGGTTCGGTAAGTAAATAAAGACGATTTCCGACAACAGGTATAGATACAGTATATTTGTTCCAATTGACAACTTACAGTTCAGTAATTATATCGAGACAAATTCTGATAACAGGTATAAATGCAGTATATGTGTTCCAATTGACGACTTACGGTTTAGTAAAGTAAATAGACACGATTTCTGATGTCAGGTATAGAAGGCCGAATATACTAAAACTAATCCAAAGTGATGTCATGCCATATGGAACAATCCCACTAAGTTTGATTTGAATTCCACATTTGAAGTTAACATACATAAGATAAATTTAGGTGGCGCCACCTGTAGGTCAACATACGCTAAAATCAATCCCAAGTGACGTCTTGTCACTAAGTATACATACTCTAAGTCTTATATTAATTCCATAAGCAGTTTTCAATTTAATGTTCGGAAAGCAGAAAGTTGACAGGCGGACAAACATACACACAGACACGCCCCCAGGGAAGGGCCCATAAAGAAGTGTCCCTTTAGGGGGTGAACCCCACTGTACCCCAAACATTCACATACGGTTTATCGTCTGGTCGAAAATTTATTC
>JAVFBX010200473.1:0-12656 GCA_034783855.1 Mopalia kennerleyi | reverse complement strand
TTAATAACATTACCAGGTAGAATTATAAACTTTGAACTGAGTATCTACCTTAAAAACTCTTAATAAAACACAGGGTCTTTGGATTGTAATTGTTATAGTTATCTCCCTTTGTTTTAATCCGTCAAATCCGTCAAATCTCGATAGAATTCCCAATCTCAGATTAGTGCGTCATCATTCTAAATTTGGGTATTCAGAGTTGTTGCGTTCTCGAGCAATAACTTTAACGGTAAAAATAAAAGCCATACAAACGTGCGGACGAACAGACGGACGAGCATGACGACGACAATACCCATAGGCCAATTATTTGTAGAGGTATAAGCAAGGTTCTGGATACAGGGTTAGGTCATTGTGCTTATCTTATTCGGATATAGTCACTGCTATCAGTTATGTGACTAGCGCACTATCAACAGCACGAGGTCCTCAAATGGGCGGAAGATCCCCTCTGTGATAAGCTATAAAATAATCAGTGTCGGACCCACCCAAGAAATCTGATAAATAGTCCGCTTACTGATACAAAGTGCGATCGCTGTCATCAAAAATAAGATAATAAGAAATAATATAGCGTTCAGTGCGTGGTTTTATTATTTTGAACATATATCACTGCTTATTTCTCTAATAATTGAAAGTTACCGTTATCAGGCTTGATTTAAAGTCATCTGGTAAAGCAAAGTCGAACTAAGAAGATTATACAGAAAAGCAAAATGCACGTGTAAGCTTATTTGATTGGTGTTAAAGCGGCAGAATGCAGACTAACACGGAGGCTATAAAACAACAACAACAAAGCGTATGTGTAGTAAATCTGTCTTCCTGATACAACAAGCCCCCAACTGAACAATACATTACAAATGTGGAAATATTCAAAGCTCTCGGCAAAAGTATCATTGCAAGAGGTATAAACGGCAAACAGAGAGTTCGTGGCCAATGGAGAATTTACCTCGATAATGCTAGGTTTACACCATGTTCCCTGCGGTCACGACAGGCCCGTTTTCCCGAAACGTAGTGCGCCGTGGGATTTTGGCAATTTTTTCTCCGCAGGCAATTTCGGATTACATAATAAGCCATTGTAAAGTCCGCACATTTCTAAAGGTGATAGACAGGGCTATTAAAGCTTATTTGTATACTTTTCTATTCCCTCCCAGACCGCGCTCGCCGTACCAGATTGTAGTTTGTTTGTTTGTTTGTTTGATTGGTGTTTAACGTCGTACTCAAGGGTATTTCACTTATAAACGTACAAACAGATCAGCTTCCTGTTTACCTTTAGCTCTAAGAACACTAGACAACAGAAAGCTCCTCTTTTCTCGCCTCTTACGATCGACCGAGGAAGCCGAGGGAGTATTCTGCAGGACTGACCAACCCGCTCCCCCACGGGGCTTTCCTCGATAAGGGTTCAAAATCGCGGTGAATTACTTCACTTATATGATTGGGGTGCCAGCTCAACAAAGCACAAGAAATTAGTCATTGTTTGTCTGTTTGATTGGGGTTTAATGTCGTACTTAACAGTATTAGTTTTTGTTTGTTTGATTGGGGATTAACTTCATACACAGGGATATTTCACTTATATGACGGCGGATTGTCCATTTCACAGTGCGTCTCGCCTTATTACGGTGGAAAATCGGGAGGAAACCTTGTAAAACCCACCCCCGCGATTGCCGTAGTCACATCGTGTGACTCACTCATATACATAATGGTCGACAGACGGACTCGGTGCCGTGAACGGCCCCCTTATATTATTGATTTGTGTTTATTTGTTTGTTTGATTGGGGTTTAACGTCGTACTCAAGGGTATTTCACTTAAATGTAGCAGATTGTCCACTTTGCACTGCGTCTTGCTTTATTACGGTGGAAAACCGGGAGGGAAACTCGTAAAAACCATCCCCGCGATTGCAGGAGCGTGGTGCCAGCTTAACAAGACCAGTATTAAATGTTTGTTTATTTGTTTGATTGGGGTTTAATGCTTTACTCAAGATTACTTCACTTATATGGTTGAGGTGCCAGCTCAACCATATACAGTAATGAGTGTTTGGGTTTTTCATCGGTGTGTTTGTTTATTTGTTTGATTGGGGTTTAACGTCGTACTCAAGGAATATTTCACTTAAATGACGACAGATTGCCCACTTCCAGCTGCACCTTGCGTTGTTTCGGTGGAAAACCGAGACGAAACCTCGTAAAATCCACCGCCCCGAGTGCCGGAGCCACAACGTGTGACTCGCAGTACATCAAACTAGGATAAGTTAGCACACGTGATACTACGTAGCCACGGCCGCTGGCGGTTAACATTGTAATTAAGATTATCTCACTAATATGACTGAAGTGCCGGCTCAACAACATACATCATTGAGTAATTGTTTGATTAGGGTTTAGCGTCGTATTATTCACTCGTATGATCGGGGTGCAGTATAAAGTGTTTGTTTAATTGTTTGACTAGGGTTTAATTCTTTACCTAAGATTATATGACTTGCATTATTGTTTGTTTGTTTGCTTGATTGGGGTTTACCGTTTTACTCAAGGGTATTTCACTTATATGACGACGGACTGTCAACGTCAAACTGCTCCTTACCTAACTTCGGTGCAAAACTCGGAAAGAAACCTCGTTAAAACCACCCCGGACTCGATCCCGTGAGCGGTAAGTCGAAGTTGTAGCAGTACAGCCTAGCATTAAGCCACAGCCCCCTTATATTATTGAGGTGCCAGCTTAACAACACACAACATTGGGTCTTTCTTTGATTAGGGTTAAGCAATGTTCTTAAGATTATTATTCACTCATATGGTTGGGGTTTTATACTGTTACGATACCTTCAATTATATAGTTGATGTGCTAGCTCAGCAACACACAACATAAGGTTTTTGTTCGTTTGCTTGATTAGGTTTCAAAACCGTACTTAAGATTACTTCACTTATATGCTTGAGGTGCCAGCTCAACAAAACACAGAAATGAGTTGTTTAGGGTTTAACACCGTACTTAAGATTATTACACTTATATGATTGAAGTGCAAGTTCAACAACACACATCATTGAGCCATTGTTTGTTTGATTGGGGTTTAATGTCGTACTTAACATGGAAAACCAGGAGGACACCCAAGCGTGATTCGCTCATATACCTGATGGTCGACAGGCGAAGTCGATCCGGTGACCAGTACATCGAAGCAGGATTAGTAAGCGCACACGCTACACTGAGCCACAGCCGAGGACCCCTTACCATTATTAGACTGATATGATTGTGGTGCGAGCTCAACTACATACAGTATTGTTTGGTTTTTTTTGGATAAGGGCTTAGAGCCATACCTAGGATGCCATGCCACACTTATGGGAGATGGTACAGGGGTTTGGATTGATTGGTGTTTTATGCCGGGTATTCCACTTATATGACGGCGTTGTATTCCATCAATAATTGACCCAAGCGCAACCAAGATGTGAAATGTTTTCATGATGTTGGAAAGTTAATATTCCTCCAGTGCCAAGTAAAGACAGCATTGCTGCTCTTCAAACTAATTGTCCTTAACCAGAGGGCAGCAGGTTTTTTTTAAAAAGGGAATCAAATCAGCTGTGTGTGCTCTGAAACCACCTGAGAACAAAAGTGACCTTACCTAAATTGCCCCCATAGAGAGTTTAGTGACGATCTTGTCCACTCCCATCTACCTCCACTATAACGGAGGGTAATTGTGAACAGGGCAGAAAGCACTCAGATGTCCTGGCATAGACCACTTACTGCTCTGCCCATAAATACTCTGAAGACAAAAACAAATGCTGTGGGAAATTTCATGATCAAACTGGAATTTGCTTCATTGTTGTTTAATATCACACTCAAGGGTATTTCACTTATATATTGTATGACAACAAAATGTCCATGTCACACTCTGCTTTCCTTAAATAAGGTGGAAAACTGAAAGGAAACTTTCATACCAAACACCCATTGATTGTCAGGGTGTGCACTGATACATACACCCTTTAATGCTCAGTCACACTGAAGCACCGATACTAAACAGTTACACCACACAGAAAATACAGCCATACAACACATCAACAGTGACTAAACAGTAAACATTCAATGCAATTATATCATTACAACATCCTTTGCGCACAGCTTCAGAGAATCATACCTACAATTGACAGGGACAAGAACAGGGCTTGACCAACTGGGTAAAAGATAAACCTTACACCTGTTAATAGACTAAATGTTAGCCATTTCAGACATATGACAAAGGCTGACGAAAAATCTCAGTCACCCACAAAAAGTTGTTAGTGGGTGACTAACCGTCCATAAATTGCCATGTAGTCCAAAGTCCACTACAATATTTGTAATACCTGTATTATACGGAATAAAGTAAATCTCTCTGTTAGTGCAACAAGCATTTCAATGTTTACAGTGGAGAGTTGTTCCAAGGGAAGTTACTCAAAAATATTGCAGGCCAATATAGTTTTTTATTGGATTTTTTGTTCGGCTGGATCAAAATACCCCCTCCTCTCACCCCCATTGGTTAAAAAAACGGTAGTGGTTTGACCGGATAACTGGCCACAAACAATGCCACCGCCAACCACCCACTGGGAGAACTATCAGTTTACTTATAATATGGTGGTGCCAAAATCAAAATCAAAATCAAATCAAATCACCCACACCACTGATTGACTAAACAGCGCATGAAAGCTGCTCGCAAGCTCGCAGCTTCCAGCAGCGCCAGGACTCGTCCATACAGAACCATACAATCCAATAACCTATAATTATGTAACTCATTAGACGTATATCTTCACTGAAATAGCAGAAATCTGTTCTTTCTTTCAAATACCTTTAATACTATTCTCGTAAAAAAATCAAAAGTGGATGAATTTCCCCGGAGAGCTATTCGTCAAGGTAAACTTAGTTATATTCCAAGGGAGATAAACGAGTCATTTGAAATGTAGGTTATGTCATGAATGCCGATGTATCTAACCATACTGTATAAAGTTTCGGGGGAAGATTTTAGACTTGTCTCCGGGGAGTGTCTTGACGCTTTGAAACTATTCAAAGTAGGATATTAACTGCATCAGAGTGTGTTCTTGCTTTTGATGTCCCTTTACAAAGTTTTTCTTTTAAATCTGAAGAACAAGTCAATGGGCACTTGGACTTGGATTATTGGCCTACTCTCCCTGTATTTATGACATCAACTTCACATTTTATAGTTGGTTAGTGTGTCAAGTATCTTGTATTTTATTTGATATTTTTGGCGAAAACTATATATAATAGTACTACTATTCAAAAACTTGTATCCATGTATTCAATTGAAGAAATAAATTTGGGCTAACCATTGTATAAGCTTACTGAATAGGATAATGCACGGTTAACGACAGTTGTTCATTTTTTGTATAGGAGGGACCGAATTCACAAACAATACACCACTCACATCGACCATGCCTTACACCTGCCATTACACCATGGTAAACCTGTTATTATATGTATTTTAAAATATCAGCTGTCTAGAAAATTGTTCATTAATCATACAAAATGACTTGAAAACAATACATTACATATGAACACCCTCAATTCGCTTTGCGGCGTAAAGTGCTTAATTGTACGTTGATAAACTATAATACGAAAACATATTTTTCAAAGCAATTCTATTCTGTAAAAAGAATAATAAACTTTTTTAAACGTTGGGTATTGATACAATGCTGATTTTCGCCTGATAGGGACAGGCTTTAGCTTTTTAAAGTTTCGTAAAACTGAGTAATCGACATTAACAGTTTCACTACTATATGAAACTCACAATAGCCTTGCCATTTTCCATATTGACCATATGGTTAACACCGTCCTGGTCCAAATTTTAAGTATTCATCTACACGCATAAACACGGTGTGACATTACGTAACCCAAATGAATGAAGTTATTTATCACTGGAGGAAAATTAATTTCCCAGCATCATGGAAACGCTTCATATCTTGGCGGTTTTGGTGCAGTTATTGCTACAATTCACTGCCGTTATATATTAAAGTAAAATACCCTTCATCACGACTTATATACAAATCAATCAATCAATCAATCAATCAATCAATCAATCAATCAATCAATCAATCAATCAATCAATCAATCAATCAATCAATCGATTCTATGTCATAAACAGATGGTCCATTAGTGGAAGGAAAATCTGCTGGAATTTGTATTTGTCGGCCACACTCTGCTATGAGTTAATCAAAAGCTTTCTTTTCCTTTAAAAGTTTAACGAGAAGTGAAATGTACCAGAAGATATATTTGCATTTTGTGACGCAACAGTTTCTGTCGTGGGGTCTGTAAGTGACGTTACCTTCTTCATGACTCCTGGGTACCTCGTTCAAACTCTGTCGCCATGTTGGGAATACTGAACTTTTCTAGCCACATGTAATATTGCTGTTGAGTGCATGCGTAGCACTGTTAGGGCAAATTGACACCTTTTTTAAATTTTCGTTCATGTAAGAACAGGAATGAATGTATGAGGTACCCGGAAGAAGAGATAATTACATGTACCTGAGCTTGCGCAGATAACACGACGTGACTTGCAGGCTTTTAGCATTCGACAGAGGTGATAAGATAAACAATAGACAGCCCCTTCAGTTTGTTTTACTTGATGTGAAGTATTTTGACAGTCTTCAAGACCGCTTCATAAACAACAATTATCAGTGGACTTAATCATAAAGTGCGAATTTACGGCGAACTCGTTTACTTGTATTCGACGAAGCCCAACCTGTTAACCGTCCACGCACTTCAGATATATCTTATCCAGCTTTAAAACTATTTGCTGTGGTACATTAACCGACATGCAAATGGTAGTTTGTTCGTAGTATGGTAATGTTGGCTTTACTGGGGGTGGGGGAAGCCTAGTTTCCAAAGTTGTAAAGCTCTTTAATAAAAAATAACGAAAATATTGTAAAGCTCTTTTTATTTAATGGTTGGACTATTGGACGTTAGTATTATATGTTACCATTTCTATGATTTATTTGAAAATCGGTGTTCATGTTCTATGTATACATGATAAATGCTACCCTCAACACTCTGTCAATGTTTTCTGTTCAATCATTGATGATAAATAAATGATCAAATTGCTTGAAACCAGTGTCTTTGATGTAGCATTCATAAAAACTGTGCTGTTCATTTAAGGCGAATACGACAGCGGTTGCATTTAGCATATATAACTGTAATATTCTACATGCAGTATATATTCACACATTTAAATTGACGAATTCATTCAGGGAACTTATTTGTTATCTTAATATTATCATTTGTTAATGCGTTATACAGGAGTGAGTCTGCTTCATGGACAACCGGAGATAACGGTATTTCAGTATAGCCTTAACAAAAATGACTGAAGTTTTTTAAAACCATCTATGTATGGCGTATTTAGCATAAAGACAACTAAACAATGTGAATCTAAATCCCTTTATCGATGTTGGATATTACGCAGACATTCTGTTGAAAGATTCGCGCCAAGGATAGGATATAGATTGTTTGACATGCAACAGGGTATTAGTATTTCTACAGATTTTCCAAAAAATTCAACAGTTAAATCTTCCACACAGACAGAGCAAACAAACCTATAAGGTATAATAATCGCTGAAGCCGTTATCAGTGTTTAATATTACTCTCCATCATATAACAATCAAAGTTTCTCACTATACAATGCCATAAACTGGACAACCGCTTTTCACTCGTACATTCATCATCAGGTGTAAGTTACAATCTTTTCCGCCTTAATTCAGTTTACCATTTCTTACGTACTTCGCTCATCTTCGTAGGTCTCTTTACCTCTACAGTTTACAAGCCACGTGTGACTAACCAGAGAGTCGCTTGAATACTCTTTTGACTAAAACACGAAACGACTTAAACTGTTTTTTCTCCCTTTTGAATGACTATACCGAAGTGGTCTTGGCAGAAAGCCTGATGCGATATAGGCTGTTACAACTTCCATTTCATGGCTCTGGCTTCGATAAACCAACATCCTTCAACAAGAACGAATCTTTTAGCGCATTGTCTATATTGGAAAGGCGTCCGTTACGGTCACAGGAAAAAGTACGGTATCCACTGAAAGTGACTGCAATCACCTTTTAAAATAGCTACTTCATTACTCTGTATTCCACAAGGACGAGGGTATATCGTGGCCTTTTGTGAACAGGGGTGTCTGTGTTGGAAAAAATATGGCCTAAAAATCACGCGATGTCATCTGCGGTGTTTCACCTGATTAACACCAGTACCGGATATCTCTACATTCTTTCTAGTTCATATATAAACGGAAGGTTAAAAAGACGCCAATTCCCTCTTCCAGTTATACAGGTGAATCCATCAGCAACATAAAATAAGACTCTAGACGATTGGTATTCAAGTAAAAGCGACTAACTTTAAGCGGGACTTACATGGCCTATTAAAATTTTATAGCCACTAATAGGGCTAACAGCGAGTACAGGTGAGTCTTCCATATCCAGGTACAAAACGCAGCTACCCTTAACATTTATTATAGTGAGAGCAGTGGATATATACGTTGCTTTTTTTTATTGTTGTGTACTTAAAATTTAAGTTTCATATAAGCCATTATTTTAGAAACAACTACCTCATAATACCTCATTATTTTCATTGTTAAAATTTAAAAATCCTACGAACACTCAATCTACCATGAACATCTGTATGTATATCAAAACAGTATTATGTATGATAAACACCCTACAAAATATAGGGTGTAACGGTGTAACTGTGTAACAAACAATAACTTATGTAACTGTTCTGTAAATGCTGTTTCAAGGGAGAGAACCATGTGGCTTATCCTTAAATAAAATTGCACGTGGTTGTAGGGAGCTTCATGTTGCCTTGGTGCTCTCAGAGCTAAAGGGGAGCAGGAAGCCGATCTGTTTGTGGTGTTTGTACTGCGTCCTGCGTTTTTCCCGTCTTGTCTTTGTTTGTTGCCAGTGGTGTCGCGGTTGATTTCCTTCAACCATTGGGCTGGCACGTCGTCATATAAGTGAAATACCATTGGGTACAATAAAATTGAATTAAATTTTTTAAAAGCCTTATGATTAAAGGTGTGCTGCTCTATGTTTTAACACAGACCACTTTTCTCCAATCACAAGGCCTGTATCGGGATAACATATGCTCATTATATATTCATAATTTCAACTTTCGATTGAAATGCAAGCAGGAACCGTATCAGCTAAATAATCGAAATTAAGAAAATGTCATTTTACTTTCATACCAGTTCCATTTAAGAGCGATGCACCTTAATTAGCTTTACCTGTCAGCCGACATTCATTCTATACTCATTTCTCACAGGTGCTGGTTGAAGTGTAAAAACATATTGTGTCAACCACATCGTCAAGTTCAAAAACACATCACTAAATACACGTTTGAGAAAAAATTTAACCATGTTTGCATGTTATTGCGTCAAAAACGGTTCCAAAACCGTAGATTGTTAATCCCCACCCAATAAACAAAGAAACAAACCATTTAATAGAGAGATACCGTAATTGTTTTTGTCGAACAGCCCACCCTCATTTTATTTACATTGGTTCCTGCTGTTGGTTGACATGTTATTAAACACTGTATCAATTATATCAGTAAATGGCCTAAATACATCATTTAATATGCGTTTGAGAAACGTTTTAACTTAGTTTTCACTTTCGCTTTGAATTTTTAGAACAGGAGACTTTGATTGGTACAACACTTGTTTGTAGCACGGTATGAACATTACATGTCTATAGTTCGTGACGTAACAAAGCAAAGAGTACGAGACCAGACACAAATTCAGTGTTTGTGTTTATTGACGAATCCACCACAGGGAAGTAGCACTAAGACCGATTGGCTTTTGCTTATTATTTGGTGTGGCCCGAAAACGTGAGAGCCAGAGAGAAACTTGTAATCTAGAAAACACAGAAAAAGCATCTCTGAAACATTTCGTGACATGTTTGCCGCCTGGACGCATTAATACAGTTTAGATTAGGACGATTGAGACAGATATTTGTCTTTGGATAGACGTTCAGGAGATATAAAAATTTCCTGTTATAGGTAATCAAACTGCCTTCCTGAAACAGCACGCAGTATTTGCAACTTTATGCCTTTGGGCAAGGCTTTTCTTCAAACTAATTGCCATTATTTCTTTTCCACTCAACGATTTTAAGATAATTAGCTCAAAGTATATTATGGAATATCGAGTCAATTTTAACTGTCTCTTCTATGTGCTTTTCCATCACATGTGTTTTTATTTATCTCGACAGTCTTTTGGTCCTGGAACTTTTTTATGCATGTATTTGGTTAAACGAATAAAGAAAGTTCTAACAATAAACATTGTCAAATAAAACTGTTACCACTTTTATTACAGCTTCTAATATACGCAAGGTGAAACATAGATGCGAAGATATGATAGCTAAAACAAGTAAACGTGACATGTTTATTTTACAATATGTGAGCTGTGTTTTAAACGATGTAGATGTGCAATGAAATTTTACCGTGCTTTAATATCGAATATTTGCAAGCCAGTTTGGTCTAAGTTATGAGAGCAGAGAATATATGTACATTACACCCACTCGGATCAGTGTATCGATTGATCACTTGTTTGTGCTATGTTAATGCTCATATATCGTTTAAGAGATAAACAGCGAACTCAGGTTAGGCTTTTGGAAACTAGGGTTTTTTAATGTCATTTGGAATTGTTTTCATTTGTTGATGCCCAACTATGTAATTTTATTAAACTTAAACATTGCACATTGATTTTAAAAATGATGTCTCAAATTGAGTTTGTTCTCCAGCATAACTACCCATTTAAAGTGTAGCTAAACTGTACTTTTATGAACCCATAAAGTCATTAACCTACATATTTGCTTTGACGTAACCGTTGTATCACTTTATGTTTTAACAGGATTTCTGTTCTGTTTGCATAAGCCACGTTAAGTGAGAAGATATAAAGACCCTGGAGATGTTACACACTGACACCTGCATGCACCTGAACTACTGTCAACTATTGTTTTATTTAATAACTCGAGTAAGTAAGTAGATATTAGCCTGGGTTAAATAAATCCATACTGTAGTAGAAAAGTTTATATTACTTTACAAACCTAGCTGTAATATATCATGGTAACTAGTGTCACGTGATAGAATATGAAGTTAAATCTATGATTCAATTCATGTAATATAGCAAAGCTCTTGTATAACACTCGCAAGAAAACAGCGCTAACTAAATAAAATCTTACAAATTTATTTAGACACGAAAATTGATTATTTAATAGGAAATTCTGTCACCATACTTGATAGTTTAGAAAACAGTTTATATGTAAAGACGAAAAAGGAATACCTGCAATGAATTTAGAAACAAAAAAAACCATGGTCGAGGGTTTTATTCTTTTTCTGCCTTTCAAATGAAGTCTTCCCAATAATATCATAGCGCCTACCTGATACCGGCCAGAGACAATTATTTAATGTGTCAACGAAAAAAAAACGTATTAGTTGTAACATTTTGTCAAGCGCAAACCCTATATCAACTTGGTAAACAATTGTGCATAATTTTATTTCAGGAAAAGACAATTTTGTTTTTGTCAAATTAGATTCAAACTCTGATGTCTGGCTATCAGGACAATTGTTTGAATCGACTGAGCTACAATAGTTTACGGACTTTACATGTATTCACATTTTCACCACTCTACGATTCTTGTCAAGGTGGTGCCGCTTGTCATATTTACAGTCGAATTTTAACCAATCCCCTCCTTTGAATGATTCTATTTTCTGTGGGACATCACGTAACCCCAATCTATATATATTACGCAGACCTAGGTGTTTCAATACACTCTCCATTGTGAACTGCTATTAAAATACACATCTGTGTCTCCACAGAGAGGTCAAATGCTAAGTGCTGTTTCCGCTCAGTGAAAATGTCAGATGTCCTCGGTTTGTATGGTAAATCTTCGACTCTTTGTTATAAACTTACGGTCCCTTGAATAAAGGGAAGTTTGCTGCTATTTTTATTTATTGGACACATTCTGTCGATACTGCTATGGGTCACTTAAAAAAATTATTTTCATTAAATATTGCGTAAAATCAAACGAACATGATCAGACAGACATATCATGCAACCCGGGCATCTCATGACTCACGAGCTCCATTGTGGTAAATGTGTTAGCAGACGACACGCTAAGATAGTGCCTTCTAAAAATATAATGTTCATAGAAATCAAATATTTATTCTTAAGTTTAACCTGAAGCAAATGACCGGCTGTAAGCCATCTTCAGTCCTTTTTTTTAATTTGGCATGATGCCAAAATACATCATCTAGCCATTGGTCAGGTCTTAACGTTTCGCTAATTTATGTTTTGCATTCATTGTATGGGTCAGTCCGTCGTGTAAGATATGACGTGAATTTCAGTGTCAGGTTTAGGGTTAGTTTTAGGGTTAGGTTAAGGTTAAGTTTAGGGTTAGGTTTGTGTTGGGCTTTATAGTTAGTATGATAGTTAGTTTTAGGGTTAGGTTTAGTATTAACCTTAAAGGAGAGGACCACCCAAAACCCATATTCGATAAATAAGCAAAACTTTTTGAGTGTAATACATTACATTAATTTCTATTTTCATAACCTGATCGTAGCTCTGGTTATCATCAATTAAAGAGGATCACAAGCACCAGTTGAGTCATCAAATCCTGTGCTGTTAAGTTTTCCTGCACTCTGGTTGGTCAGCCAATTTTGAACT
>JAVFBX010200462.1:0-12657 GCA_034783855.1 Mopalia kennerleyi | reverse complement strand
AGGTACAATTCTAAAGTATGCAAGTTTTCAAGCCATGGAAGAAGACCAGGTAGAAAAAGCACTAATGGTGTGGCTAAAAAACGCATCGGATCGGAATGGAGGAGGGCGCCAACGGAGATCAGATTCTTTGCAGACTGAGGGACCATAAACTGTTACATGTTGGCAGAGGTGTAAATTACAATACAGGCTTTTCGTTTTTCGTATTATCACTATAACTATTGTTCCTATTAAATTTTCCAAAACATACCCATCATGTCTTCTTTATTCTTTATAGTACCTTTATTCAGAAAGTTTGATTTAAAAGCCGTTTTGCATTTTGTCAGAGTATTTTCAACAGCTTACTTATGTTTGTTTTCTTCTAGTTGTGAGTCGGAAATTACAATTGTTTTATTAATGAGACTTATTTCAATGTGGAATATCGAATGTCCATGTAGTTGTATATCACGTTTGCTTTGAATGTCAATCCAAACAAATATAAATTTAAATAGCCAAACTATGCATAGATCGTTATCAAAATCAAACTGTCAGACATCTTTATTCGCTTAGTTAAGTTAAATTCAGCCACTTCATTAGCGCAACATCGGTCTTGTCATTATTCTGGTTGCATGGCGACTCAGTTACACCAGCAATACTGGTCCAGTATTGATTTCCCGTCATTGATGCTATTCTGGTTGCATGACGGCCGAGTAACGCCAGCAACACTGGCCCAGTATCGATCTCCCGTCATTAATGCTATTCTGGATGACGCTCTCCTGTTATCGGCGCTATTCTGGTTGCATGGTGGCCCAGTAACGCCAACAACACTGACCCAGTATGGCAGTATCGCTCCCCCGCCATTGGCGCTATTCTGGTTGCAAGGCGGCTCGGTTATACGCCAACAATGCTGGTCCAGTATCGCTCCCCCGTAATTGGCGCTATTCTGGTGGCATGGAGGCTCAGTTACGCCACCAATACTGGTCCAGTATCGCTACCCCGTCATTGGTTGTATTCTGGTTGCATGGTGGCTCAGTTACGCCTACAATACTGGCCCAGTGTCAGGCCGCTGTGCAAAACGTGCACTGGTCCGCCGTCGGCTTGCTGATATCGGGCCGACGTAACAGCCAGAATACAGACAGTACTGGCCCAATTCAGTAATGTTTGTTGGGGGCATAGTGGTTAGCATGTGCGTTTTCTAACACCTACTTAAATTTACCGTTCACGGGATCGAGTCCTTTTGTCGACCCTCAGGTATATGAGTGAGTCACAAGATGTGGCTCCGACAATCCCGGGGGTGGTTTTTATGAGGTTTCCACTCGGTTTTCCATCATTACCAGGCAAGGAACAGTGTGAAGGAGACAATCCGTCGTCATATAAGTGAAATACCCTTGAATACGAACAAACAAACAAACATTTAGTTTTGTTAAGAATAGTGTGTTCATCAGTAAATAATGAACTTTTGTAGGATTTTAGTCCAGATGAGCACATCTGTGTTTCTCAAACTTAGGATTGCGTTTTTTAAAAATGTCTTGCGACTGATTCGATATGTTTAATACCTTAATCTCCCCTAACCCCTTTTCTTGATAAAATGTAACCCAAATTTATTTATCAACGGTAATGATTAGGAAGGGTTAGACAATTGCTCTGCATATCGTGTAGAGCATGAGTTGAATTGCCAATTCTACATTAGGGTTTACTCGAAAATTAAATCAAATTTGACTAGTTATCTATGCTTGCTTTATAGTTTTACAGTACTATAAGCATATTGAGCTACAGATCACTAGGATCGCATATGATGTTCTTGACAGAGTAAAAACCATTACATAACCACAAATACGTCACACCATAGGTGTCATTAATTTTAAAGTGATATCTGATCATATCAGGTTCTATTTTATAGTACTACAATAGCCAATAAGATTCTAATTTATGATATGTTTTCACGTGTTAATGGTTTGAGTATTGTTCTGCATATTAATCTTCGCTTATCACGTTTATCTTAATTACCATGACAACACAATGTTATGAGTAGACCGACTTACTACTGGTCATGATGACAATTCATATGAATGTTCATAGGGTAAGACCACTTTGTGTAATGGGTCCCTCAAGTCAATTCAAATTAAACATGTTCACATCATTATCAAGCCAAGGCTGTGGATAAAGTAAAGATCTGATTTGGTAACTGACATGGTAACTCCTGTATGGTGAATTTTTCATGCTGTATTGGTAATCTCTCCTGAACATTGACCAATAACCAATAAATATTCAACAAAATCATTACAAGATAAGTTTTGACAAAGATAAACAAGATAATTTTTGACATGGATAAACAAGATAATTTTTGACATAAACAAGATAATTTTTGACATAAACAAGATGATTTTTGACATAGATAAACAAGATAATTTTTGACAAAGATAAACAAGATAATTTTTGACATAGATAAACAAGATAATTTTTGACATGGATAAACAAGATAATTTTTGACATGGATAAACTAGATAATTTTTGACCAAGATAAACAAGATAATTTTTGACATGGATAAACAAAATAATTTATGACATAGATAAAGAAGATAATTTTTGACATGGATAAACAAGATAATTTTTGACATGGATAAACTAGATAATTTTGGACATAGATAAACAAGATAATTTTTGACCAAGACAAACAAGATAATTTTTGACATAGTTAAACAAGATAATTTTTATTGAAAAGGAGTGTTATAGAGACAGAAACGATATGGCATGGAAAGTCCAACATTCGTCAGTTCTCCCAAACGTTACTAAATTGACTTAAATGAGATTATGAAAGATATCTTTGCACTTAGTACACATTATTTGATAACCGTCGAAAACATCTATTTACGATAAATTTGTTGTTATCTTCCCCTATAAAGAGGTATATTTGGTAATAAATGCACCACAGGGATGTGTGCATGGCCTTAAACTAGGACATACCAGGTCATGCATGGCTGCATCATCTTGCCCTTCAAGCTTGGTTACAAGCGATATGACTAACACCTTTCTCATAATTTAAACTGAAGGTTAAAAATCATAAAACAGAATAATCCTGCTTGTAATTTGTTTTTAATGCCTTTAAATGTACAGTTACTAAAGCCAGCATGATTTAATGTTTAATCATGGTAGTCCTGCGTTAGTTTTTAAATCTTTGAAATAAGCTTTGTTTGTTTGTTAAATTATAAAATGTCGAAATTTCTCTGAATATGCAAAGTAATAATGTACGGTTACTATTTTTTAAACATATTTTTAAAATGAAACCACAATCAATAAATGGCTGCCAAAAACCTATCAAGATAATCTAGTGTGTGAAGAGAGACTAACAGCCGCTTAAGTAAGATTCAATTCCATGTCATACTTGCCATACTTGCCGTTATATACATTTTGATTTAAAGTCAACAGTGAGTAACTGTCTGAATTCATTTTCTAAGGATGTTTTATCCCAGACAAACAAAGGTATTTGTCAATTTTATGTTGAATTCCTCCGGTTGAATTGAGTTTTATTATAATATATAATTTAATTAAAAAAGAAGGAATACAAAACAAACAATTTTTTCACTTTTGTTTTATTTGAATGCTGACACTTTGACTTGTTTGCTTTTTTATGGTTACTGAAAAGATTTGGCCCCTGAATAATAACATTGGCTCCTAGAAATTGTTATGTCAGGAGAACCAATTGCCCCGATGTCAACTTTGAACATTTGAACCCCTAGATAACTGCTAACAAAAAACCCCACAAAACCGTGTCAAACTAAACTTGCTTTGTAAGTTGCCAGTAAGAAAACTGCATACATCACACCCGTTCCTTCTACTGACTGCACAATGTGGTTGTTTTTCTCCTGTATAATTTATTCAGTATATTCCCTACAGCTCCTAAGGTCACTAGTTGTTCAGTATATTAAGAGTTCAGGTCAACTGTGAATATATTCTATAAACAGGTTTTTACCCCCATGACATATAACATACATGCAGGCACATAGTCAGACTCCTCATTAGTCTGTCTGTTAACAGTATCTTTACTACACTTCCCAAAGATTAGGCCCTAAGTTTCATTTTTATAACATTATGTAGATTTTATCATCATTGTTGAAGAATTTACATGTATATCATCAGGATTTCTCAAGTTGCAGTTAATTTAATTTATGAGTTGTGATCCTTGCAATGCCGCTGTATATTTGACCTGTCATAAAGTTTTAACAATTTTCATAATATATTATTGAATTCATCAAATTGATTTCTTGAATGTTACAAGTGTTTATCTAAATCCGATACCAGACAAGAAAAAAAAAGATAAGAAAAACATTCCTTCTCTTCAAGACCATCCTTTCAAGTATCTAAAAATTCTTTGAAGTGTATAAAGTTTGTTACCCACCCACACAGTTCACTGTTAGGTGTGCACTCAGCAATAATCCCACCCCTAGCGCAATTTGTCTTGAGACTTTGTATATGCATTGATATTTAGACGCTGTTGTATTTGTTTGAATGTGTAGCGAACTGGATAAAGGCCTACACAAACATAAAAAATCAAATGTTAATATGTTTATCTCTTTTTTTCTTTCTTTGACTTCTGGGAAAAAAACACTTTCATTTAAGTTACGATTATCATTTTGAATGTATTTTATTCCACAAGAGGAAATGAGGCTTTGACATTTTTTAAGTGGTTTTTCTCTCTCTTTCTGTAAGCTGACCATTACATCAAAGGGTTCTATTCCAGACTTAGATCTGATCACCTTTCAACAGAACATCCGGATATTCCAGCTGCCTGGGCTAGGGGAACTCATATCCTAATAGAATATCAGGATATTCCAGCTGCCTGGGCTAGGGGAACTCTTATCCTAATAGAATATCAGGATATTCCAGCTGCCTGGGCTAGGGGAACTCTTATTCTAATAGAATATCAGGATATTCCAGCTGCCTGGGCTAGGTGAAATCTTATCCTAATAGAATATCAGGATATTCCAGCTGCCTGGGCTAGGGGAACTCTTATCCTTTGTTACCATGATGATATTGACCAGTGTCGAAAAACATGCCCTTGGATATGATCAATAGATTTTATTTAAGCCACTTGACTTCACGGGTAACTTTGTATACACCTTTCAATACTGGTATTGTTAAAGAGATATTGATAGTTGTAAACATCACAACATGTATCAGAAATACATTTTCAAATGGTCAGTAATTTAATAGGAACCATTAGTAAAGCAGTTCTGGGGCAACACCTTTCACATTGATAGAAGCTTTGCATTTTCAACTGTAGTTTATTTTACTGGCTGTTGTGCACTTTATTGGCTGTTGTGTGAATATTTTCATTTGAAAACAGGTTTTATACATACAAAGAAAATATGGAAAGAAAATATCTTAACAAGATTGTGGTCTATAGAAATTACTTGACCTATCAAAAACCACTTCAAAAATGCTGAATTCAAATATTCACCATTCAATTACTGTCCTTGAATGGAGAAAAAAGCTCAAACTGCAACAAACATTTTGCCTGGCAGGGATAGTGTTTTCAGTGCAGGATAAGAGTACATGGAGTGTGACGTTCTAACCCAATGCCACCAACAAACAAACATTTTCTAATTTATTATTTGAATAACTGGAAATGCTATTAAATGTTCCATCAGGAAATGTTACACAAGTTTTTGTTAACTACATGTACATATAAAGGCCCACGGCCATGGCGTAGTGGTTGAATGTGCGCTTCCTAATCCTACTCCAATGTACTGTTCATGGGATCGAGTCTGTCTGTCGATGATCAGGTATATGAGTGAGTCACACGATGTGGCTCCAGAAATCGCAGGGGTGGTTATTTGAGGTTTCCTCTTGGTTTTCCACCGTAATAAGGCGAAATACAGTGTGAAGTGGACAATCTGTCATCATATAAGTGAAATACCCTTGAGTAGGATGTTAATCCCAATCAAACAAACAAACAATCTACATATAAAGTCAATCCTATGTCTTATACAAACAATTCTGTAGTATGTGTACACAATGGATCTGTTGCATGTTATAATGTGATGCTGGGTACCTAGATCAATTTTAGAGATGTCAAGATACACTCCCGCCAAAATTCAACACATCTCTAGATATTGGCCTCATGATATGATATGTAGCACGATACTGTATGTTCTGGATTCCAGTTAGCACGCAGAAAAATTCCTCATGTATTTATGGCAAAGTAAAACTTATTAGTTCGTTTGTTTGATATATTTGGAAATTTGATGAAATTTTAAAAGTGAATTTCCGTTGAGCACACAGGCAAACACTTATGAAGGAATCATTGGGTTGCCTGCCACCCTGTCCATGTTTCTGCTAGTGTGAAATTGTGAATATTATTCACATGCAAAACTAATCAGCTGTCAGCCTTCGGGATTAGTTCTTATATGAGTATCAATTTAAACTAAAAGAAATTGAAATTTCTCTTTGGATCTTTTTGTCAATTTTCCTTTTAATGTTTTTTTTTTGTCAGACGCAGTGATAACTGTAGACTGAACGCTGTAGGTCGTAACCGTGGCCCAGGGTCAAACTATCCACCCACCGTTGCTTATTACCCACGTTCTAGTAGTGCTGTGGACAGTCTGGCAAGAGGAGTGTTTAATTATAGAAGTAAGTAATCCTATCCAGGAAGAAACTATTTATGATGAAACTGGCTTAAGACAATTATCATAAGATATTATTAAATGCATTTTGGAAGCATGATAACTGTTTTGATGTAGCTCAGCTGGCAGCTAGGTTAACTGTACTCCAGTGTAATTAAAGAGGTTGGCTAATATGAATTTTTCACATGCCCAGGATTTCTCAACTCTGACCTTCTAGTTCTGCACTACTCTCCATGACAATATTTGGCAGACCAATGAAACCATGCATCTCAAACCAGCAACACCATGTATTGGCTGCCTCGGAATTTGAAGCCACCAATCAGAGTGTGCTGTATACTGAGGATGAGCTATTCACAATAATATCAGTTGGAGACATAATGGATGTCAGATTTTCACTAACAGTTTTTAAACACGTTACTCAATATCTACATTTGTAGTTCAGCAGTATGATTTGGTGATGAAGTTCTCTGTCAGCCAAGGGTTGCAATGGAAAGTTCATGTAGCTTTAAATAAAACCCTCGATAAGGAATATTGCTTTTTTGAGTATGGTCATATTTATTAAAACAAAAGATAGAAATAGTCTTATTTTATTCAAAATTTTATTAAAATCATTTGCTCCTGTGGTGTTATCAATAATCAAAGTTTTTGACTTATCTTACAGTATTAAAGGTATAGATAAAACAGCTTAAATCACAACGTTATACAACTTATATACAAGTAACTTGTTTGAACTAGTTATTTTTCTTCATTATGGCTGATTTAGATGTGCTTAAAAAAAATTATAAAAATATCGCAGTAGTATTGCAATAGGCCTTTAATATCGCAATACTATCGCAATAGTAGTTGGGACTATCGCAATACTATCGTGATAGGCCTACTCATATCAGCGTCAATAGTCACCCCTAGCCTAAATGAATATTTTCTATTTAATTTCTGTAGATTTTGCTGACACTCCTCCTGGTGAGACGTTGAAGATTCAATCTGTTGATCTGAATATCGATGACAACACTAAAGGTCATCACACAAATGAATTCGAAATCACACAAGAGAAACAGACTGGTATCCTACATGGTAACCCACGGCAACTGGTTGTACGCCGTGGACAACCCTTTGATATTAAGATTGACTTCAATCGAAAGTACAATGAGCGTTCTGATGACCTACGCATTGTCTTTGAATTTGGTAAGAATTGAACAGCCTTTATATCTTTTCATTAATTTATATTCTTCTAGGATCATCTGGTTTATTCATTACAATAATACTATACCACAAGGCGCACGCATCAAACCATTCCAGTGTTCATGCGTGTCCAGTTATTATGTTTTAAACTCTACAGAATTAAAAAAGTGTTAACTGAAACTGTAATTCTAAATTGACAAAATATGTGGAAGGTTAATAACCAGTTAGTGACAATGGTACCCAACTCAAAACTGGTATGCAGATAAAATCAAAGATTTTTGCAAAATATGAGCTGAATGATGTCTTTGTATCGTGAGAAGATCAAAAGTGTTTTATCTTCGTTTACAATTTCTTGTGAAGGCGACAACCCTCTGCCAGGAAAAGGCTCAATGGTGGACCTCATTCTGTCAGACCGGGATTACCCCGATAAATGGGGGGCCAAGGTGAAGAGAATAGAGGAGTCTGTTACCACGGTTACTGTCTTTACCCCGTCGGTCACCCTTGTTGGAAAATGGCGTTTACGGATAGATGTCATCAAAAAGGAGGATGATGGGAAGAATTCCTTGTTCCGTTATGAACACCCCCTGCCAGTTTACATTCTCTTCAACCCCTGGTGTAAATGTAAGTCCTATATGTTTATTGCCCATAATACTATATATAAATATATAGATCGACCGATTAATATTTAATGTTATTATACCTTTAAACTGATTGATTGGATTTAGTTTAAACAAATTGTTATAAAAACAAATGTCGAGAAACTAATTTTAATCTCATCACCACCGTTGACCGTAGATACATGTACATGTAGTGTATTTTTGATGCCCCCAATCATTTTATGTGTGTTTCAGTGGATGCTGTTTACTTGGCGAATAAGACTCATCAAGAAGAGTATTTACTAAACGAGACAGGCAAGATCTATGTGGGAAACCATAAGAATGTGTGCGGCAAACCTTGGAACTTTTCTCAGGTATTGATTGCTTACTTATGTCTTAATGTACACAATATGTACCATGGATACCAAGCTGACTGGATTTACCTAGTGACCAATGACTTAAAGCTAGAACGTTCTCTAAACTAAGACATACATGTATACACATTATTAATCTAAAGTAATATTTGGTATCTCTCACAACACAAATCTCACAACTACCTCTTCTCACAATTAAACATCTCATGAATGTCACACATTTCTAACTAAAACTTACATAAAACAAAAACAGTCTTTTAAAAAATATGAAGAAAAACATGTGAAGTGTTTTATTTTTAAAAATTGGATTTGTTTGTTTGACTATTTTAAAGTTTGATGGTGTGATATTGGACTGTGCCATTAAGATTTTGGACCAATCGCGTATGCCTGTTGTTTCCCGGGGAGACCCAATTCCTGTTGTTCGCAAACTCACTGCTCTGGTTTGTATAATACTTATATATTACCATTTTATATTTCTAAATGACAGATCATTACCAGAAAAAGTTCAAACATTCATTGGTGTGGTTCATCAGAAATTTGAGATACGGGCTAACTAATGTTGATTTCTTCTGGTCTCTTGGTGGAAAAGGCTTTGTCTTACTTCACATTGTTTTCATTCCTGTAATTTTCTTGCATGTACAGGGCCTTTGTGAACTGGTGGTTTTATTCATTCTCTCACCCTCTCTCTCAGGGAAATATTTCCTATTGATGCTGTCTTTTCTTAAACACAAGACCCAATGAAAAAGTCAAACAATTTCTGGCTAACAAATCCAATGGGAGTCTCAGGAAAGTAAGCAAGGAAGGTAATTTACGCTTTGAAAAGCAGTTATCTTTCGTCACAATATTCATTAGAGTGGCGCTTTTAAATGACACATGAATCTGACTCCCTTTTTGACATTACAAGACTCCCATTGAAACGATGAAGTTGATGTAGAAATACTTGACTGCAAGTAGTTAGAAATGTATGTTCCTGTTTGACAGGCTAATGAAGAAGATGATGATGGTATACTGCATGGTAACTGGACAGGGAATTTCGCTGGTGGTCGATCACCCTCCGCATGGACAGGAAGTGAAGCTATTATAGAACAGTACTACAGAACAGGGAAACCAGTGAAGTTTGGCCAGTGCTGGGTATTTTCTGGAATGATGACCTCCTGTAAGTGTGACCCCCAACCCAATATTCCAAACTTATATGGTGGCTTTTACATTTGATCCTTTACTCTTTTGTTACCGGGGCCTGTTGCTGTAACTTAGTTGTAGCCAGGGCACTTACTAATCCTACTCCAATGTACTGTTAACAGGATCCAGTCTGTCGACCATCAGGTATATAAGTGAGTCACACCTTGTGGCTCAGGCAAACGCGCTTATTCAAATTCCCAACGGGAAATACTGGTACATTTGGGGTGCAGGTCTGTAGTCTGTGTTATGTAGCACTCTATCAGATGAAAAAGCAACCATAAATAGTGACGCCCGCGGCCGTGGCGTAGTGGTTAGCGAGTGCGCTTTCTAACGCCTACTTCGATGTACCGTTCAAGGGATCGAATCCGTCTGTCAACCCCCAGGTATATGAGTGAGTCACAGGATGTGGCTCCGGCAATCGCGGGGGTGGTTTTTAAGAGGTTTTCTCCCGGTCATGGTTACATCGTATGACTGGCTCACTAATCGAAGCAGGATTAGGTAGCGAGTCATACGATGTGGCTCCGGAAATCCGGAGGTAGGAGAAATACATGTAGGAGTAGGAGAAATACATGTACATGTACCCTTACATCAATGCACCCTTTCTAAACCTCTCTGGTCTCCATTGATTGTGATTTTATACTTGGCAGTATGTAGAGCGTTGGGTATTGCGGCCAGGACCTCTCTGGTATCCATTGATTGTGATTTTATACTTGGCAGTATGTAGAGCGTTGGGTATTGCGTCCAGGAGCGTCACCACATTTCAGTCCGCTTGTGACAGTGATGGCTCGTTAACCATCGACCTCTACTGGAATGAGAAAGGAGAGATACAAGATAAGATCAGTGAAGATTCAGTCTGGTAAGTTGGTGGGAGCTTCCTGTGCCCTCCTACAGTTGGCATTATGGGTAAATTGAAGCCAGTGTCTTGCAAAACGGTAGAAAAAGTATCTTTCACTCCAATAAACTTATTAATTTGGTGGCCCTTTGGTGTCACAAGACCGTTTTTATTTCAAGATAAACCTTTCTACCAAAAGAGTTTTTTTTTTTTTTTTAATTTGGAGACCTATATTTGGTCCGTTCAAATGACTGCGGTCAATCCCTGTGGCGATGCGCCCTGTTGAGTGTTTGTCAGTAAACAGAAGGTTTTGTTTTCTTCACCAGCTGTTATATCTCTAAAGGATGATTTATGAAATTCTATTTATCCCATAAATGTCAACTCTCAATAACAACAAGAAATCAATAAATATTTTGTTTTGATGGAGAAGGATTAAAAAAGTGTGCATTGATACATACACATCTGGGTCAGTGTGGATGTTCACCACCTGCATAGCAGATAACAGTGAATGTTCAAAGTGAATATCGATTGACCTGGATTGTCATCAAAATTGTGATTTGAGCCTGGCAATAAACAAAGCATGCAGATATTTAACACTTGGAAACAAAACAAGCCATCTCATGATGAACGTTTCAGACTTTCAGTACATGTTCACAAAGGTTCACGGGTTCAACTGGCACCTAAAAAAGTGTAAAAGTAGTATATCTCCTGTGGTGATGTGATCAACACAATGAAGCCATGCCATGATGAAGGTTATACACTTGGTGAATTCTATTACACAAACACCTTGGTGAATGGGGTGCCAATGGGGGTTTGCACATGAAACTGACTGATTTAAGCTGGGATTGTCAAGTGGCATTGACATGCATAGTTGTTTGGAGCTTTACAGCTGACATTTGCAAGTTGTAAAAAATAATGTAGTTCTTGCTAGTTGCTGTTTTTCATTTGTGAATTGTACAAGTGAACAGAAATTGACCAATCAAAATATAGCGCTTATATACACTCGGAGATATAAAACAAATATCACATGACTGTATTACATGTACACTGAAATTTTCTCATTTAAAGGATAGAATTACGTTTTTAATTGTTTTATTTTTGGTATATTATCATGTGTAGTTTGATTAGAGACTGGGAGCGAGTATTGTTCAAATTTTGCAGTTTGACACTAGACTAGAATGGAGAGCCATCTGTCATGTGTGGCACTTGATAGAAACTGTCTAGAGATTGCATGACTGGATGATCCCACTGAGACCCACACTTCAACATATCCACACACCTGAACATATTAAAAACACTTACAAGATTAACAACAACTAAATAAAAGGCAACACTGAAAATCACATTATAATGGACAAAATTGTACTTTTTTTAAGGAATTTTCATGTTTGGAATGAAGTTTGGATGACCCGCCCTGATCTCCCCAAAGGTTATGGTGGCTGGCAGGCCATAGATGGTACACCCCAAGAACTTAGTGATGGTAAGTCTCAAATATGTATTTCAAGTGTGATATATATATTTAAACTTAATTAGTTCGTGTAGTTTGGTATGCCATTTAGTTGTATCTGGGTATTTGAAATCCTTCCATTTTTCTAGACATTAACTGTTAACTTGTTTCCAGGTATTTGTTATTCCTATAGGTTTCCGTTTATTTGCAAATCTTTAAATTTTACCCTGGTATCTGACATGTACAATTTTCTCATGATTCCTGATAGTTGCCATTCCCTCACCAATTCCTTATGTTTCCGTGAATGCCATTCTCTCACCATTCCCTTATGTTTCCAGGAATGCCATTTCCTCACCAATTCCTTATGTTTCCAAGAATGCCATTCCCTCACCAATTCCTTATGTTTCCAGGAATGCCATTCCCTCACCAATTCCTTATGTTTCCAGGAATG